>CAUYQU010054000.1:0-21710 GCA_963574635.1 Cheracebus regulus | reverse complement strand
TGTGTGTGTGTGTGTGTGTGTGTGTGTGTGAGAAAGCGAGAGAGCGCGGGGAGGAGGGCTGGTGGGAGGGCTTTTTTTTTGGCCCCCTTTCCATCTTCCCTGCTTCGCTGTAAGCTTTCGAGCAACACAAACTAGGCTAAGATTGCAGCCTGCAGAGACTCCAAGCAGAGTCGGAGAAATTTGGCCTCGTTTTAATAGGGCTGAGGAATGAACTCTGGAGGTCAATAAAGCCCTCCAAAAATGATGAATGATTGAGCACCTGTGATGATGATAGTGATTACCAGAGCAATTAAACAGTTTGATTAAATGAGCCATCATAACAATGATGTCTGCGGGAAATCGGCCCTCACATATAAAGAAAGATAGTGCGAAGGGGCTGGCAGAGGCGCGGATAGCGCGACGCCGGGGAGAGGGGCTGCGGGCCGCGAGGTTTCTGCCCGGTGGCCCGAGCAGGGACGGCGAGGCTAGCGGAGCTTCAGGGTGGACAGTGTGACCCAGGTTTTCAGCCACTGTTTTTGCCCGGCTTCAAGCCTGCTAGAGCCGACGCGTAGGAAATCTGAAGGTTGGGGGGAGGGTACTTCCTCCACCTCCTCTTTTTTTTCCTAGAAGAACTCCAAGATTAAAAGTATCCTCCTTATTTGTTGCTGAGTTGCTCGTCGACATTTAAGAGAAGGTGAGTAAAAAAGAAAAGAAGATGCAAGAGAAAAGAAAAAGTTGGTCTCCAGAATTTTATTTCAGTCGGCAGTTACGCGACTTCAGTTTAGCCGGGACGCGGAGGTTGAGAGGGCGGGCGGCGGGGTGGGGAGGGAAAAAACGACAATCTGCTCTTGCTGCGGAGAGTTTTCGACTTTGCAAAGCTATTGATGTTGGTGGCTCCAAGTTACCGGTGCAGCGCCGCTGGCTAAGAAGTTTATACTCAGTTTTTCCTCTTCTAATTATTCTTAAATTTAAGAATTTAAATGTATCGTCGCCAATAGGATTATTGTTGTTTCAACTGTCTTGTTTAGTAAGTGCCAGTTACTTTTCTTTTTAAAAGAAACTCCTCCGTGCCCTTGATAAATCTTTTTTTGGGGGGTGGGGGGGGAAGGGTAAAAATCAACTTCATACTGAACCTCTGCGTTGCAGAGTTTAAGCATTCAACATTGCTACCTCTGTTTTTCTACCGCTTCTGTTTTTATAGTGATACTGTAAAGTGAGTTATCATCCTTATCGCTTTCATTTAGAAAAACTTGGTCGCATTTTTAGAAAAATGTTCCGTCCCTGGTAGTGCAACTGAGTAAAACAGTTCAGACAGATTGATGATTTCTATATTTTTCTTTTCCTTCCTTTTTTTTCTTTTCTTTTTCTTTCTTCTTTTCTTTTCTTTCTTTTCTTTTTTTTTCTTTTTTTTCTTTTTTTTGAGACGGATTCTTGCCCTGTCGCCCAGGCTGGAGTGCAATGGCGCGATCCCAGCTCACTGCAACCTCCGCCTCCCGGGTTCAAGCGATTCTCCTGCCTCAGCCTCCCGAGTAGCTGGGACTACAGGCGCGCGCCACCACGCACGGCTAATTTTTTGTTTATTTAGTAGAGACGGAGACGGTGTTTCACCATGTTGGCCAGACTGGTCTCGAACTCCTGACCTCGTGATCCGCCCGCCTCGGCCTCCCAAAGTGCTGGGATTACAGGCGTGAGCTACCGCGCCCAGCCGATTTCCATATTTTCAAACAATTGTAAGCTAATAATGAGTTGATTATCCGGTGATAATCTTGGGTTTTACAAAAAAAATAAAAGTTTAAACTCTATTTTCATGTGTTTTCATCTTTCCAGAGATGCAGAAGGCATTTTTAACCTTAATGCCTTTCTTCCTCTCTCTCTCTCATATTCTTAACTTCTTTTGCATTTTATTGAATACATTAAAGCAAACAACAGGGACAATATGGTTAGGTGTAGGAGGGAGAGAGAAATATGACATTTTAAGATATTGTCAAAAAAATCATATTTAACTTCAACGACTTTTAGTTAAAAAAGTGTAAGAGTGTTAAAACTGCATTCCTACTGGAGGAAATCCATGTCTTTTTAAAATTTGCCAATTGTCTCAGGGGAGAACCCAGAATTTCTTGCAATGACAGAGATCTTACCTAGTTGCATGTCATTTGTGAAACTGTTAGTTTACAATAGCAATTTTAGTGTAGTGGATTACACACTAGGAGATCAAGTTGGAGTTGATTCAAGGTATCGGTTCTTGGTCAGTCTGATGAATTCAAAGGACTATTGCCTTTAATCAGCAACTTGCTGGTGTTTTATTAATAGAGCTGAAAGGCTCATCTAACATTTAAGAATTTCCTGGTTTACCCCGTCCCCAATTTTCTAGTCCAATAGAAGCGATTCCAAAGGAGTAGGCTGCCTACCCTTTCTGATTTCTAGTCTGGTGGCATTTTGCTACTGCCCTATTGTCAGCATTGGCACTCCCACCCAGGCATCCAGGCTCATCTGCTCTTCCACATTTGGGGTGAAAGGAAAGTAGGTGGGGCAGGCCTGGGAGACAGGCACGAAATGGGGGTCGCAGGAGATGCCACACACCTCCGTCAACAGTCAGCTCCTTCTGCCCAGGCTGGAAATGGTTTTAACAGGCGGTAAAATTTCATCTTGCGGTGTCAAATTGGGGTCATTTTGGGGTTAGAGTTCTCAGTGTCCGAGAGGAGCTGTCCAGCTGCGTGGGGACTCATTAACTGCAAAAGATCTGTTTCAGTAAAAACAATTCAAAGACAATCAGAAGGCTAAAGACCCTCTACAAATCGCATTTTACAAGTGCGCCAGAACAAATATGGATGGTGAAACCTATTTCTTCAGAATCCCAAATCAGCTACTTAGCTCCAGAGTGGGGGTGGGGGTACTGCATAAAAAAGAGGTGAAAAGGAGGAGACCGAGCGGGTGGGGACGAATGGGAGGGGGATTCGGGCCTCTCAAATTTAAGAGTCTGTTTTTAATCACCTCTTTCTGATTGAGGCAACCCCAAGACTTCTAAAAACTGCTACTTTTCTCTTTTTCCTTTTCTTTTTTGAGCCAACATAAAATGCTATCATAGGTAACATTTAAGATTTAAAAGGAATAATTGAATTCCACTATAGTCCCTTAATTTGAAGGGCATTGGCTTTATGGGGAGTGTTTAATTTGAACTGAGCATTTATGAACCCAGACTGTAGGTGAATTTGCCCCTACTCCTTAAGGAGCTTGTGTAGCTGTTTCTTTTTCTTTTCCTTGAAACTTACAGATTCTCAG
This sequence comes from Cheracebus regulus, assembly GCA_963574635.1. NCBI lineage: Eukaryota > Metazoa > Chordata > Mammalia > Primates > Pitheciidae > Cheracebus > Cheracebus regulus. Next base: position 18,452 of record CAUYQU010054000.1, on the reverse strand, counting down.
CACAGATAACTTCAAATTCCTCAGAACTGTGAAGTCCGAAGTGTTAATCTGTGTACTAAAATCACCAGGTTTAAATCCTTTTTGTCTTCTTACAACAGTTAGAACAATTGACGCCTTGCTAGAGAAGCAAATAAATTCTACCTTAATCTTATTTGTAACTTTATTTAATGTTTGGATTTAGAATTTTTTGGATGAAGCAGATCTTTAAAAACTCTGTAAGGTTAATTTTTATTCCCGGAGGAAAGTTCTGTTTACTGGCTTTGAAAAAAAAGACATGAATTATTACTTTGATTTTCAAAAATTCCTTCAGGTCAAAGGAAAGTGCAGGTTTAAAATTAGAAGCTAGATATGTGAAATGGCAGGGATTTTAGGATAAAAGCAGGTCAATACTTAAAAGTAAAGTATCATTTGAAAGTTTTCTGCCTTGTATTACTGAACTGAGCAAGTAAGAGTGATCAAAAATATGTTATTCTCTCTCCATCTTTCTCTCTCTGGACTCCACCTCTGTCACTAGGTCTTCTCTTTCCATCCCCAGCACTTTTCTTTGGGTTCTGAATGACACAGTGAATTTTTGTAGTCTAGTTCTTTTCTCCAAGCTTCTCAGAGTATATCTAAATTGTTATTCAAGGAGTTTGATTTCAGCCCTGCGGAAACAGCCCTGAGCCCGGCATCGCTGGGACAAAGGCAGAAGGGGCTATCTTCTGCTCAAGACCTGCTGGCTGACAGTTGGAATTTTTGATATACATTTTATTTGGCGTTTCCAATAACGTGTTTGTCTCTCCCTCTCCACCCCTTGCAGCCATCTATTACTTTTAAAACATCCTTTCTCCATAAACATCGACTTATCCTTGTGAGCTGCTCTTGACCTTCCCAGCAGTGTAACCAGCAGCTCTGAAAGTTGGCCTAGAAATAATTGCACTGGCTTCCTTACCTGTTAACTTTACTCGCTCTTCCTAGCTGGGATGAACAGAGGGAAAGGGACTTTTTTGTTTGCTTTTGTTGTTGTTGTTGGTGGTGGTGGTGGTGGTGGCTTTTGGTCCTTTGGTCCTTTTCCCACTTCAGGTTTCTATCATAAAATTTTCTCCACCTCCTCCCATTAATAACGTTTAAGCACCCCACAACTTATTTTTTAAATAAAATGGAGTAAAATTATTAGACATTTTTTCCTTTTCTCCTTATTTCTGCCAATTTTAGGGGCTTCACCATCTCGCAGAAAGGATTTCAATAAATAGCCCTCTAGCGCTATCTGGCGGGACTCCAAATACGACGTGCGCTCGCTCTAGCTGTTTGTTACTCCTTCCCTCGCTCTCTTCCTCTCTTTCTTCCTCTCTCCTTTTTCTTTCGTCTCTTCCGCTATCTAGATTGTTTTTCTCTCTTTTCTGTCCTCCTGCGGCCTCTTGTCTAGTTCCTACCCCAACTTCCAGCTCAGGCGGCTTGGAAAGACCCGGCCAGAGACTAGTAACCCTCACAACTGCGGGATGCTCTGGCCACGGAGCTCTCTCTTCTGATCCCGCCTCCCCTTACCCGCGAGTCACACACATCCTTTGCTTCGATTAGCATCTTAGAGTTGCTTAGCGTGTTGCCTAAGTCCCAGCGTCTCAGCTGGCTCTGGTTTGGATGGGCTTAAAACCGCATTTGTGAAGTTTGGAGGAAAGAAATCAGACACTGGAATTCAGAGCTAGTGGAGCCCAGCTAAGTTTTAGGTCAGAAGGCCGAGTCTCAGTGCGAGTTTGAGGAAGGGTCGGGGCTTCACAGGGGTGGGAACAGCACGGCGCGGCGCCTAGCCTGCGAGAGGGAGTCGGAGTGGGGGTGCGAGGGGTCCTCCACCGCCTCCGCCCAGTCCGTACCTCACAATGGACTGCTCGATTTTGTATCGTAGGCCTGTCCAGGATTGTTTTTTCCTTCAATTAATATAAGCTTTATCTTATCCCTCCCGCCCTCCGCCTCCACCAGATTTGGAGAGGAGTGGGGAGGAACCGGAAAACTCACAGGGCAAAGAGAGAAAACCAGCAGTCAGACTGCGGGAGGCGGCGAGCGTGGGGAAGCAACTGTCTCCTCCCTCCTTTCCTGCAATTTGCAGGTCATTGTCTTTCTTATTTGTGTTTTTTCTTCTTTTTATTTTTTTCCAGTAGCCTGTAAACAATCAACGTTGTGTAGGGAGGTCAGAGGGGATGGGGCTGTGGGAGAGATTCGATTCAGACTAGATGCTGCAGATTTAGACCCGGCTGTATCCATACTTTCTTAAAATTCTCCTGTGTGCGGGCTCTCCCTCTCCTCTCCTCCTCCTCCTTCTCTCTCTCTTTCTCTCTCTCTCTCTCTCTCTCTCTCTCTCTCTCTCTCTCTCTCTCACACACACACACACACACACACAGCCCGAGAGAAAATTTCAATCTTTGAGCAAATCTCTTCCATCTAGTCCTTGAAACAGAGGAAAGGACATAGAAACTGAAAGAGAGTTATGATTGAATTTTATAAAATTTAGTTTTGACTTTGCAAAGTAAAAGTGAGGACCATATTCCAAATATAGACCCAGAAGGTGGCTATTTCAGGTGAGGAGATCTCAGCCTGTGACGTCTATGATCAACCAGACAAAGACCCCTTCCTAAATCTGAAGTTCCACCCCCTACCCGTGGCAAAAATGGAATACAAGGGAGGGGAAGGATGGCACATAGTGGGTTCTGTTTTCCAAGAATTGCCCCCCCACCTCCATTGCAGAAGGGAAAAAGCACAGTTCAGGTGTAATTAATTGGAGACTGTTATTAGGTCATCATTAGCCAAGGTACAAATAATTGCAGCACATTTTTACATAAAATTGACCAGTCCCAGAGTGATAGATCGATTTGGAGTATAAAAATGATGTATCAAAACATCAATGTCGATTATTTGAAATATTGTAGTCGAATTTTTTTTATTGCTTCATCGGTTAAGTGTCTGAAAGTGCAGTGTTCAAACATATATTTATGTTGGCAATACTGTCAGAACTGTCAGTTTTACTATACTGGATTTGTACTATATTTCAAATATGCTCATTTACATAGAATGCCCACCCTAGGATTTCCCCCAACCCCCACCCCATCTCTGGAAAATCCGTGTCAGTTTCTTCAAAGGATTCGGCAATCTTTGCCTAAGCTAAAGTGTGCACTGCCTCTTTTACCTAATTTTCCACATCGGATTACATGTCTTTTTCACCATCTCTAACTTTCAAAGAGATCCTTCTTCCTTTCTCTCTAACTCTGCCTACTCTAACCTCTTCTCCAAAATAGTATTGAAGCACTTGGAAAGCTTTGAATTTAAATATCCATATCCCAGCTCCAAATATACCATTGGAGTAAAAAAACGGAAAAACCGGACTTGTGTATACTTGGTCGCACTCGGGTAAACCAGGCTCTGCCAGGCAGACATTCTCATACGGTCAGGGTCCATCATCAAATTACCTGGCAGATTGAAATCTTCCAGGGAAAATGAATTTGGAAATAGAAATACCTTTTCTTTCTTTTGACTTAAAAGCCTCAATGGCAGAGAAAGAAATAATACTTACAAATGATCGGCACGTTTTTAACTTTAAAAGCTTTTGAACTCAAGCGAAAGACACCAGTTGGAAGCAGAATTGACAGTTTTAATTCTACCCATTTTCACCTGGCACATCAGATCAGAGGCAATCATTTATTTTATGGGGTGTGGAGGGGAAAGGCGGAAAGAAAGCTAGAATCCACCGAAGTCTCTGTCCTACAGATCTCAGAGAAATTCGACTTACGGAAACACAAACATTTCATCGCTCCATACTCTGGGTTTAAGATGAAAAGAAACATATAAATCCGCATTCTCCCCAATTTTGTGTTTTTTATTTATTTTTTCAGGGTTTGATAGGGAAGATAGCCAAGTCTGATAGGAAAGACAAGGCCACTCCTGGACTAGCTGTGAGGATGTGTTTTAATTTCCATAACACTGAAGCAGTTTCTGTAAACCTTTTGATGTATTTAAATAAGTCTATTTGGACATTTAAAGAAGCTACACATATAAACATAGCTTGGCTTTTTGCCGTCAATCTCAGCATTAAAAAAATTCATAATCTAACTGAGCAGCTTTTTCATATCCATCCTACTCTCAAATAAATAAATAGAAGTGCAAACCAAAAGAAAGTTTCCAGCGTGCATCTGTACGTCTTCGTGTGTGAGTTTATAAACAACTTCCAGTCAGTACTAGGGTATTACTTCCCTCTTGCCACACACCCCAAGGCAGAGGCATAGAGGGATTGCCCCCGGAGAGCTGTGTTTACTTATTATTTTTTTTTTCACCGCCATGTATGACAAGTGTTACTTCAAGAAATTCATCAGCCTTCTGCAGATACTTCCAGTTTTGCTGTAATGATCTGCAGAAGAGAACTGCCATCACTTTCTCACATCCCAAGGTGTTGCAGGAACTCAAAGAGAGGGGAGAGTGGCTGAAACGCTTAATTACCGGAGGCGAAGGAGGGGCGCGTGGCGGGGTACCGAATTAGAGGGGAGTGAAGAAGGAAGGTCCTTTACTAGGCTTGTACCTGGAGAAAGCCTTGAGTCCCTTCTCTGCGAATATTTGGAAAAGGTATTTAAATGCCTTTAGGGCAAAGTGATACCCTTGTGTAATAATTAGCTCAGACAATAAAAATAATTGGAAAATCAGTTGGAATTTCTGAGTTTTTAATTACGTTTAATTTTGTACTAAGCCGTAAAATTACGAATGCCCCTCAATTAAACACTCTCCTCTTGTAAAGCGTTTAACAACAATTATTCCTTAATCAGTCTGAATGTGAGTCACAAATGGTGCTTTTCCACATCAAAGGGACGTCCTTCCACGTTACCTTTTAGTCATAAGTAAGAGGATTAATTCCTATAATTAAAGGGATAAATATGTGCATAAATATATCTCTCACCCTCTCCTTAAAAAACAAAACACTTTCACTCTGTGTGATACGTGGCCGGCTGTGGTAGGATAAGTGTTTTTAATTGTCTGTCTCTGCCCGGCATCCCTTTGCTGACGGGTGACTGGAACAGAGGAGACGCCGCGCGAAGCGCAGGGCCCCAGAGGGACACAGGCGCACACACAGGCACAGAGACGCACACACGGGTCGGACGAGGCGCAGAGCTCGGGGCCCGGGACTCCACCAATTCCGGTGCGATCCTCCCGGGACAATAACCCACCTCCCATCTTGCCCCTGCCCAGCGCAGCAAGAGAGTTGTCTCCCTGTCGGTCAGCTTGTCCAGAAGAGCCGGGTCCCTGCCCTAAGCCCTAGCTCCAGGTTGATTCTTCAGGCTACAAATAAAAATTGAGCGTGACCTTTTAAAACTCCTGTGTGAATATCTCATTTACCTAATGACTTTATGTCACCTAGGAAGAAGGTCAATTTCCTCTTAACCTTTTCCCCGCTGCTGCAGTAAGCATTCTTCCCTAATCAATGGTGGCTGGAATAATCAATTCCCATTTTATGATCGCTGACAAACTCAATCTCAGGGCGGAGTCTGAGAGCGGGGGTTGGGGGCGCAGGCTCGGGCCGGGACAGAGGTCTCAGCGAACGCCCAGCTCCGCCCGGCGCCAAGGGAAGCCGCTCTCTTTTCCGTCGAGTTCTGAGACCTTGGCAAACTTCCCTCCCCCAACCGCCGGCGTGACTTCTGAGTTGTCACTAATCCGAACCTGATATTCACCAGAGCTCCTTCGGTCACCGACAACGCTCCCCGCTGCTGCCGCGGCCTCCCGCCCGCCCTCCTCGGCGTGTTTTCATCTCAAAGTCTGCGGGCAGGCATTGCCCGGACCCAGTGTGTGCCTGTGCGCGCGCAAGCGCGCGCGTGTGTGCGTGGTTTCATAAATTTTAAAGATCATTTTTGCCTTCTTCAGCGAGGATCTCAGAACTTTCTCTGTCTCAGGCTGACTAACTTTTCATAAACAAAGCAACAACTAAAGCTCGTAGTGGGTGAAATCCTGCGGGGAAATGAAGACAACCTGGTGGAGTTACCTCTCTCTCTCTCTCTCTCTCTCTCTCTCTCTCTCTCTCTCTCTCTCCCCCCCTCTCCCCCCCCCCACAAACACACAGCTTTTTCCTCTTCTCTTACCTTTCTCCCCCACTCCCCACTCCACCCGAAATTCAGCTATCCTAAACCATAGATTATTTATCAGATACCACTTCCTCCCCTTTTTAAGTTCTTCAGTCCTGCCCCGTCTGGGGAAATTACTGGGCAAATTACTAGATCAGACCTATTTTGAAACCTAATTTGGAGTATATTCATTGTTCCTTATCTTTTCAGAGTCTAAATATGAGCCACTCTCTGGTTCTAATCTCTCATAAAGTAGAAATTGACTTTTATACACGTAGGGCCTATTTGAAGCGGGGGTGTGTCTCTTAACATCGGTTTACCACGAGTCACTGAAAACTTTCCCCCCTTATGCCACCCTAATCCCGTTTTCATTCACTACCAAGAAGACACTGAAGCCGATGATGATTAAATCAATCTCAAAAGTCTTGCTTAACTAGGGTTCAATGGCAGGAAAATCATTTTCCTCGAAAAAAGATGTTCTGTAGCCCAGGTTTTTGAAGATTTCCTATGAAGAGTCCATCTCTCAATACTGTATTGCCCAGTTAGTTAAAAGGGAACCCTAAACTGAACTTTCTCTCCTGAGAGTGTTCTCTCAGGCCTGCCTTGCCTATGGGGATAATCTTTGAAAAGATAATCAAACTCTTCCTTTTCTTCACTCACAGATCCTCATTACTTATAGGCAGACATTCTGCTGAAACTGGGAAGTTTTCCAAACAATCAAAACAAACATATAACTCTTCCACTTTTTATCCTTCACTCTGGTGTAAAAAGCAAACAAACAAAAAGGGCCTTTGAGTTCGAGGTGAGGCATATCTGGGCCACAATACCTACTGTTCACCCATGAAAGCCTCCTACATCCAGTTAGTAACGAAGATGACAAACCATGGCGCTACTCCAGCGTGCCTGAAACTTTCAGGTTCCATTCTTGCTTTGAGCCTGAAAGTGCTGGAGTGTGACAGGCAGTGAGAACATGCCAGGTTCAGGACCTGACCTGGGACAGGAGCACTGAGTTCTCAGGATTGTCATTTTCCTCTTGCTTCATACCAGGAAGTACGTTTGCAATTCACACTTAGATTGGAGATTTTAATGGGTGTCAAAGGTTGGTCCAGCCCTGAGTCACAGTTTATAACACCCTGACTTTTAGAAGATTTGCTTCATATTCCCAACAACTGAGGAACAGACCATCTTAGACTACAACCTGTTTGTAGGCCAAAAAGTGCTTGTACAGGAAGAGTTTCTCATTACTAAGAGTCCTGAGTGGGATTTTTATCTCTGTTTGACAGAGGAGCAGACAGATTGGGGATGGGCCCCTTGACCTCAGATAATTACTTCAGTAGTCTCTCTTCAGCAAATTTAATTCTCACACAAAGAGTAATTAACAACCTCTGACTACTCTATGAAAATTCCCTTTCTTTTTCTTATCTTAAGGACCCTCATAGGGATACTGAAGAATGTTTAATAGTAGTTTTTAGTTTCACTGCATTTAAATATTTTGTGTTCTGTTTGCTTCTTCCATAGTCTACTGAAACACATTTAACAGAGTCTTGGACTGTGTTCTAACTCCAGCATGTGAAATTGGAAAATCCAGTCATCAGTTTACCGTCCTCCCGGCTTCCCACCCTGACCCCAAGCAAGGCTATTCACTAGACAACTCTTTGTCAATGGAAAATTCCTTAAGTTCCTTAATGAAGAGAGCATGTCAGAAGAAAGAAAAAATTTTAATAGTAAAAAATGTGATCCTTTCCTTTTGACTGCCTAACAACTTTGTCTCTACGAGTGTCTGATTCAGAGTTATAAATCAAAATTACATGTCGAAATGCAAGCCACAGTATTGGAACAGGAAGAATGAGCACACAGACCACTAACTTTTCAAAGGCTACTGAGGTCTCTGCAAGGCTCAGATCCTAAATGGACAGACATCTTATTCAAACATCTCTAAGGGAGAGGGTTGAATCAGATCACTTCTGAGGCTGTTTTTAAGCCTAGAAGGACAAAAAGAGACTCCAAGGGCTGAAAAGCCATCAGGAGTTCAGGCTCTGGAGTCTGACACGAAGGGGCTGAAAACTGGGTCTGGCCTGTGCTGACTGAACTCTTAGTAGTCACCTGACCCCTCTAAACCCCAGTAACCTCATGCCTAAAATCAGCATAACAAGAGTTGTTATCACTAGATACCTTCTTCAGCCTCTTCAGGTCTCTCCTTTACTTTCCCCCTCCTGGTTTGTGCCCCTGAAGGCTGGTATGGATGGTTTTAAAATGGTCCTTGTTTCCTCTTGGGTGTGCCTACAGTGGGCAGAGCGAGATCAGGGTGCTGATTCCCGGGGTCCCTGAGGGCAGGCTGCATTCCAGCCACAGCTCAAGCAGTCCTCTTCCCCCCAGAGTTTGGTTTCTGGATTTAGGTAACCGTGTCCTTCTGCAGTACTAGCCTTGGGGCACTGTACTGTCTCTTGTGGTTTCCTGACACCCTGCTCACACCTTTTTAATAAAGTTCCTTTATTAAGCTCTCCTCAAATTACCCAATTTGATGTGTACCATCTGTTTCCTGCTGGACTTTGACTGATACACTTTATAAACATGTTTGGAGGATTAAAATTAAATGAGATAATGCATGTAAAGCACATAGTGCGGTTCTTTGCATATAGTAAAAGCTTAATAAATAGGGCTTTTAGTTATTTTTACAATTATCATCTGGTGCAGCCCCTTCATTTTATATAGGAGGAAATGGAAACCCAGAGCTGTTAGGGGAAGCATTCAAAGTCTAATTAACTCTAGGTAGTAACAATCCTGGGACCAAATCCCTGAACTGCTTGCTTGAAGCTCACTGTTGCTCCCTCTGCATCTTGTTGAGCAGAGCGGATGGGAAAGGACGGAGCTCTTATTTTCACACATGTTGGAGGAAGGGTTAGATGAGCTAGAGGCAGAGGTGCAGGAAGTAGTAAGTGTCTTTCCAGGTATCATTGGGTCTGTCCCTGCTAAATTACTGCTGAAATAAAGAATGCTATTGCAATTTAGAATCCAGTGATTTCACTAACAATAAAAAGGGTATGTAACAGGGGGCCAATGTATGCTTGACAGGTTAAAAACAAATTTATAAACATATGATTGGAAGTTTCGCCAGGAGACATAATAATGCTTTAAGACTATGTAGGGTACACCAAAATTAAATAAAGGCAGATTTTTGGATTAGCAGTGTAGATTAAGCATGAACTTTATAATTCTTTAAAATATAGTACTCTGCTGTGAATTCATATAGAACTAGAACACTGAATCCTGAGCCACAGATGTTCTATAATGTAATAGTATTAACAACTGGATAGAAAATATGCAGTCACTAATTCCTACATTCATTAAGTCATTCAAATAGATATTCATTGAGCTTGCAGTATTTTCTAGGTGCTCTTATGGGTGCTGATATATAAAGATTAGTTAAACATATTCTCAGCTTCAATGGGTTTTTAGAGGAAAACAGAGGTAGGTGTATAAAAAGATTTTGGTATGAACAAAGGTAGAAATATACCAAGGCTACCATGGGAGCCTCAAAGAGATTGAGTTGGGTAAGGGGCTGAAAGCAGAAGAGGCTTTCTTGGGTCAGAACTAAGTCTTAGCAAGAGACACATGTTTCAACTCAATTACATTTTAGCCTTCTATATTCTTCCAAATTATCAATGATACTAATGAATTAAAATTTAGCTTTTACTAGTATATACATTAGTAATCAAACCAAAAAAGCACGTACTATATATTGCATTACTTTTAACTGTAGGAGGTTGGCTGAAGTCTATGTGGAAACAGAAACATTTAAATAAATTTTCCCTTGGTGACTAGAGTGTATGATAAGAAAAGTGGAATAAACTTTAAAGGTGGTATTATACATAGACTCGCTTGATTTCATTAATGTACTTTACTAATTATGTCTTATTTATATAATGAGTTGGACCAGGCTTATTTGAGATATACATATACGGTTTGAAAAGTAAATTGGAACGTATTTGTGGAGAAGAAACATAAAGTAGGGCCATTTGTTTAGGACCTAGGATGCATTCATATACAATTGAACATACTGATAAATAGAACACAATTTAAAGAGGTTATTTGTTTCTACACCGTCTTTACAAAATTGGTTGTTTCTGTCTCAGTGTTAATTGATGCCTGAGTATAATTTACTTTACCATGGTAATGCTGCTAAGTATTTGTGAATCTTTATTGAAGTTCAAACTACAGTATTATATTACCCTGGCTAATTCTCATTCAGGTTGCTTTTGCCCACTTACCCTGATCATCCTCACTTGGTTCATTGTTTTCTTGTCCACCTCACATCTCAAAATCCATTCCCACTCACATTGTGTGTGTGTGTGTGTGTTTGTGTGTGTGTTTGCATGTTCATTTTAGCCACCCACATCTATGGCTAAAATGTGGAATTGAAAATTAGTTTTAAACATCTCAAATGTAGAGATTCAGTTTTATGAAACCTACTATATTACCCTCTATTAAATACAAATGATTCTGTCTTCATTGTGGCACTTACTGTGTTTTCTGGTTTCCGGATTATTTTCTGCCAATTCAGTAGTCACATTCTGATTTTCTTGATCTTTAACCCAGTTTAATGTATTAAACTGTAAACTAATACATTGAATAAATGTATCTTTTAATTTTTCCTGTTTTAAAGTAGTATCTATTTACTAAAGACAATGTAGGAAACATAAAAGGAAAAAAATGACCAACAGGCAAAGTATCCAAACACAATTGCTGCAAAATCTTAGTGTATGTTGTGTATTTTTTCTATGCATAATTTCTTATATGTAGTTGTAATTGTACTTTGCATAAAATTTGCAACCTACTTAAGTATTCAAATTCCTTATGACTCTAAATAGATGTCACCAATAAAGTAAAATAGTTTACTTTTTCATTCCACTGTTACTGGGTACTAAGTTTATTGATACATATTTTTCATTTTTATGTGTAATTCTGTAATGAGCATCTTTGGGTATGAAAGTTTGTCAGAACTTAGGATGATTTTCTTAGAATGGATCCCTGAAACTAGACCAGAGGGTATGAACACATTTAAGTGTGCGTCCCAAGGCCTCTCTCGTTTTTGAACTTTTTGTCTTGACAAAATTCCTTCTTTTTCATTTTTTGGCTTTTTCCCCCTAGAGTAACTATAATCCTGAATTTTTTGTTAATAGTTTTGCTATGTGTGCATTCCTGACCTATATATATTTATATAAATTATATGTAATAAAATGACATTGTACATATTATTAATACATAAACCTCTTTCTCTATATATACATAGACACGACAATCTCCATATTAATTCCCAGTCATTTTTGGTTTCTCTGGCTTAATAGTCCATTTTTGAGGGTAGAAGTCCTGAATGTGTGTGGTTCACATCTATGCTCTAAATTCAGTTGTCCCCTTGAAACTATCCATTTTCTGTACACACCAAATTTAATCAGGGAAACATTGCCTATACTCATGTGTTCCCTCCTTTTTGTTTTTTGGCTTTTCCTCCCTAGGGTAACTACCATCCTGAATTTTTTGTTAATAGTTTTTCTATGTATACATTTCTGAACTATATGTACTTAATATAAATTATATGTAATCAAATGATATTGTATATATTAATATATTAACCTTTCTCTATATATACATCTATATTTGTATTGCATGTATACATATTTCTAAACAATATATTGTTTCATCTTGTATTTTTTATTTTGGAAAAATAGTATCACACTCTTTTTCTGGGTTCCTTTTTTCATTCAATGTTGCATTTTTAAGATTCATTATTTTGCATGTATAGTGATAGTTCATTCTTTTTCTTTTAAATGTCTGTTTAATTTCCCATCTTGTAATTATAATACAATTTATTTGTCTTTACCTCCTGGGCTGTTGCCATTTCTGTTGTTATTAAAAAGAGTTCTGCAATAAGCATTCTGGTATGTATCTCTTATTGCTCCCATACAAAGATTTTTCTAGATTTAGAGTATCAGCGTAAGAGTACATTTTCTGATTTTTTGACATTCAAATGCTCAACTTTCCAAGATAATGTGAATTATTTTCCAGAGTGATTGCACCAACTTACACTCTTGCTAGAGGTACATAGACATGTTGTTGATTTACAATGCTTTCTCTTAACACTTGGTAATATTTGACTTCTTTTTCTTTTTGCCAAGCCAATCTGCTGTGTAAAAAGGTATCTCACTATGACTTTTAATGTGCATTTTGTAAATCACTTATAAGGCTGAGCATCTTACATGCTTTTTCTTTATTTATATTTTCTCTTTCATGAAATACTCTTTATTATGTATTTCTCCCATTTTTCTATTGAGTTTTTTATTATTAATTTTATGAATTCCATATTGCAAATACCTTATTCCAATTTGTGGCTTGTTTTTTTATTTTATTTGGCATTTAAGACATAAGAGTTTTAAATTTGACTGTAATTTAATTTATCAATATTTTCTTTTATGACATGCTTTTTGTGTCTCGTGTAAAATTATTTTGCATTATGAACTTAAAAATGTTCTCCTATAAAATTTATTAACAAATTTGATTGTCTTTTCTTTTTATACTTAATTCTGTACCAACAGGGAATTGAATTTTGTGTGTAGAAGTAAGGTAAGAATCCCTTTCATTTTCATTGTGTGGATAACCAGTGTACGAACTGCACCAACTCCATTTCTTTCCAGGCATCTTTAGCCTGCTTGTCTCATATATCAATTTATGCACAAATTGTTTGGGCCTTCAACGTAGATAATAATATAGTCTACAGAAAATGACAGTTTTATTTATTTCTTTCCAATTCTATACTTTAATTTCTTTCTTTTTGCTTTTTTTTAAGTTTATTTTCATTTTGTTTCTGTTTTTGTCTTGACATAGGGTCTGGCTTTGTCACCAAGGCTGGAGTGCAATGGTGCGATCTCTGCTAACTTTAGTCGTGACCTCTTGGGCTCAAGTGATCCTCCCACCTCATCCTCCTGAGTAGTTGGGACTACAATTACAAACCACCTTGCCCATGTAATTTTGTTTATTTTTTCTTTATGTTTTGAGGTTCCACCCTGTTGTCCACACTGGTCTGGAACTCCTGAGCTCAAGTGATCCACCTGCCCTGGTCTCCCAAACTGCTGAGATTACAGGTCTGAGCCACTGTGCCTGGCCTTCCTTTTCTTTTCTCCTTTCTTTCCTTTCTTTCTTCCTTCCCCTGCTTTTCTTTTTTCTTTTTTTTGCAGGGGTGGTGGCGGGAGGCGATGTGGTCTTATTGCCCTATCTGGGACCAGATCTCCAGGACAATGCTTTGAACCAAAGCATTCTTAAATAGTGGACCTCCTTATCTTATTATTAATTTGAAATTGGTGTTTATAGCCTTTCTCCATTAAGAAAGTTATTTACTGCAGTTAATTGATGATGATATGTATCAGATTAAGGAAGCTGTTTTTCTCTCATGCCTAGTTCACCAAGAATTTTAAAAATTCAGTGTTAAGTTGTGTTAAATGATTTTTCTATATGTAATACATAATTATTTTTTCTCCTTTGTTACTGTGAGTTATTTTATTTATAGTCTTTCTAATATTAAGCTGTGTCTGTGGTTTTAGCTGCATTGAAGTTGATTATAGTACACAGCCAAGTTTAAGTTAATAATATTTGCTTAAGATTTTAAAATTTCTATTGATGTGAGATAATGAACAACCATTTTTCTTTTTTCTTTATATTTTAAAAAATCATCTTTGCCTGATATTGTTAAAAATTGACTGGATTTAGGGAGCATTTCCTCCCATTTTTATTCTCTAGATAGTACGTGATTGGAATTATGTTTCTTAAAAATTAGGTAAAGTTGACTTTTAAAATAATATTGGCCTTCTTTTACAAAAGAGATTCTTAACTACGGATTCAATTTATTTAACTGAATAAAAATAGTAAAAATCGTCTCACCATATTTCCCATGCTGGTCTCAGGCTCCTGAGCTCAAGTAATCCACTCACCTCGGCTTCCCAGAGGGCTGGGATTACAGGCATGAGCCACTATGCCTGGACAGCATCATTGAAGTTTTTAAACTTACTGCATACTGGTACGCAATCAATTTAAATTCGATTCTGCTGTGCCTTCTTTTTTTTTTTTTTTTTTTTTTTTTTTTTTTCCCTTTCCATACTTCTTAAGTTGAATCCTTAGGTGGCCCTAACAAATATTAGAAGAAGAGAGAAGATGTCATGGAAAGGATACTTGCATCTCATTTGTCCCTTTCCTGTTGGTCAAAAATCTCGGGGATTCTAGATGTTGTTTCACTTATGATTGATTTGCAGCTAATTTTAAACTATTTCTGAAAATGAAGTCTAATGAAATCTTTTTAAGGATCTTATGTCAACTTTGAATTAAACAAAAACTTTTAGAGATTCCCATGTACCGTGGAGAAGCCAGAATTTTTACTTTGAATCACTTGATTTCTAAATATCAGTTATTATTGTTTTTTTTACTCTGTGTTTCTGTGTGTGAGAGAGATTAGTTAGTCACTATGATTTATGAAATTCACATATATGAGTGAGATTGACAGTCTGGGTTCATGAGAGGTATGTGTTTTATGGCATTTGAAATATATGGTCTTTTTGGTATTGGTAGCAGCATTTGGAAATATATGACAATATTATTATTTTCACTTTAGAGATAGAAAAATGAAGCCATTAAAAATAATTTTTTTTTTTTTTGAGACAGAGTCTCACTCCATCACCAGGCGCCAGGCTGGAGTTCAGTGGCGCAACCTTGGCTCACTGCAACCTCCGCCTCCTGGGTTCAAGCAATTCTCCTGCCTCAGCCTCCTGAGTAGCTGGGACCACAGGTGAGCGCCATCACGCCCAGCTAATTTTTTTGTGTTTTAGTAGATACAGGGTTTCACCATGTTGGCCAGGATGGTCTTAATCTCTTGACCTCATGATCCGCCCACCTCGGCCTCCCAAAGTGCTTGGATTACAGGCGTGAGCCACTGTGCCCGGCCAATAATTTTTAAGGTACCATAAAAATTGAGGTAGAAATCTGAATAAATTTACTGTTGTAGTTCTAGATTTTTGAAAATCTTCTGTAAAAAAAATCGATAGATTTATACTTAACCACAGTGTCTCCACTGTTGGTTTCGAGTATTGATATTTGTTGGACTGTCAGATGGATAGAGGAGCTCCTCCTTCAGTGGGCTGTGAATGTCTTCCACATGATAAGTGCAAGAACACAGCACAATGGCCCTCAACACCAATTGGTCAAGTCTCTGTATAGGAGGACCAATAAGAATACCACATATTTTTGCTACTTCTATTCCAGTTCTCAGAAACACAAGCAAGGACATATTTTTTAGTGATGTAAAGAAATCTTCAGCAAAATAGGCATTGACTTGACCTTCTATATCTTAAAATACATAGTTCAAAAATAACCATAAAGCTGAGATATGAAGTAGTTAAGTTCTCATGCAAATAAATTAAGCAGCAGGGGGTCACCCCACAGGTTAAATTTAGTAATTTATTTACCCATACATCTTTTAAGAGCCACTCTTCCTGAGAGGCATAGTGGTGTAGTGGCAGTGATGCTGGCGAGGGAGTCAGATGACTTGCTTCCAAGCAGTGTGACCCTAGGTATGTCTCTGGCATTATATGTGGCTGGTTCTTCAGATAACATCTAAAGATGTCTCCAGATCTGTGGTTATATATATTTTGGGGCAATATACAATTACCTGGCTTCTTTTCTCACTCCTTATTCAAAGGAATACTAGAACTATAATCCTGAGAGCTCCTGATAAGATTAAATCATGGATAGCTGGAGGCAGATGGGGTGGGAAGTGGGGTAGAGAAAGACCAAACTTACTTGGGACCATGAAAAGTACATTGTTAGATTCTTAGCCAAGAATGGCTTCTTTTGATCATACAACCCATTATTCAGGTTCCTAAGAGATAAAGCAAACTAGATTTGTTCTTATATAGATTAAAAAATGAGGCTTAAGGACACCAGCTTATTTTTAGATTACGTGTATCAAATTAAACTGGCCACCTAGAAATAGGAACAAAAAAATCATAAAACAAATCACGGCCGGGCGCGGTGGCTCACGCCTATAATCCTAGCCCTTTGGGAGGCCGAGGCGGGTGGATCACGAGGTCAAGAGATCGAGACCATCCTGGTCAACATGGTGAACCTGCATCTCTACTAAAAATACAAAAATTAGCTGGGCATGGTGGCGCAGCCTGTAGTCCCAGCTACTCAGGAGGCTGAGGCAGGAGAATTCTTAAACCCGGGAGGCTGAGGTTGCGGTGAGCCGAGATCGCACCATTGCACTGCAGCCTGGGTAACAAAAGCGAAACTCCGTCTCAAAAAAAAAAAAAAAATCACAAAATAATTTTTACTTAATTCATGCCATTGGGTTAGATGCATGTGGTGCCATTCTACTTTAGGTTGTGATTTTTCAGGAGGTGAAGAATGTAAAGTTCAGAATACATTTTGAGCACTAAAATTCTGCAACCTGTGGATCTGAAATGAGGTTATGAAAGCAAGACAGAGGTGGCACCCTTGCTTTGAATTCTATTTCTACAAAAGCAAAAAGAGCTGCTGATTATTTAGGAGACTGGAGTAATCTTGGAAGATGTGCTCTGAATCTTTTTTCTATTTTCAGAAAGACAGACACATTGTGGAGATGTGCTGGGGCCGCAGACTTAGAAAAGGCAGGAGGAGTTAGAACATGTTTATATGCTCCTGTAAACTCAGGCACTGGACTGCTCTTTAGGCTGCCTCCCTGAATCAGAATGTTTTTGGCTGCAAGTAACAGAAAACTCAATTCTAAGTGGTTTAAGCAATAAGGGAATAAAGTTATGCCATTGGCAAGAGGTGGGACAGGCTCCATCTCTCATTCCCTTCTATTTTCTTGGCTCTGCCGTCTTATGTGTATCAGCTTTATCCTCAGGCTGGCAGCCAGATGGCTGCAGCAGCTCTGAGCCTCTTATCTTCCCACAACCACACTGAGAGGAAGAGTGCCTGTTTCTCTTTCTCTGGATGCTGTTGTGGGAAGATGTGTGAAAAAAAAATTGAGAAGACCCCAGCAAACTTTTCCTCATACCTCATTTGTATGACTTTTTGGAACACTTAACCATGGATCCTGAGCCAATCATTAATCAGAGAAAGGGCCCAGTCCTGGAGTTGGGAGCAAATGCTTTAACTGTTATACTGATATACAGTGGAAGAAATATGGAATAGCTTTTGAGAAGACAAAGTTTACTTACTTTAAAATATAATTGACGAGAAACTAGGTACAACTCTGGCAAAAATTGGGCTATAGAAATAGCAGCTCCATATTGAGTATTGTCTAACTGCCAGCTAGTATGCTAAGCATTGCATTTGAATAATCTCATTTAATTCTCATAACACTAAGAGGTAGGCGCAATCATTATTATTGGGATATCCCTGTTTCCTAGATGACGAAATTAAGGTTCTTAGAGATTTAGGCAATTTACTGTAATTTACACAGCAAGTTAGTAGAATTAAGGAACATAATGCTAAAATCCTTGTTCCTAAGAGTTTTCTGTCTCCCAGGGAGGAGTCCTCTGATTCAGGGTCAGCGATCAGGATGTAACAAATTGGTTAGTTATATGCATATAAATAGCATCCTATAAAGGGGTTTACCTGGTAGATAGCTTTGGGTAGCATACTGTGGGGCCCAGTGAATCTGTGATGTCTTCAAAATTGAGGAAATAATAATGCTATCAACAGTCATGAAGAAAATGATAAACTTGGGAAAACATTATGAACTCTTTTAGACAAAGTAAATTTGTTTAAACATAAATAATAAAATATGACAGCAAAACATTTTTGTTTACAATAAAAAATAAAAATATTTGCTTTCAAAATTAAAAAAAAACTACAAAAAAGATTAGATGGCAATTTAATAGCATTTGGAAGGAGATCATATTACCTGACAGAATATGTACAATTGAGCCATATGAGAAATTTGTAAAAGAGAAACATGTTATTGGCTAGGTGGGATGAACTGCGACCTGTGTTTATTTATTTATTTTTATTTATTTATTTATTTTAAGAATAAAAAGAATGAAAGAGAGAAAGAAAGAGGAAGAGATTTTAGAAAAAGAGAGAAAAGGAGAAAGAAAGAAACAGCAAAAGAAAGAAAAAAGAATGAAAGAGAAAGAGGAAGAGATTTTAGAAAAAGAAAAGAAGAAAGAAAGAAACAGCAAAAGAAAGAAAAAAAGAATGAAAGAGAGAAAGAAAGAGGAAGAGAAAGAGGGAGAGAGAATGGGATTCTTGTTTTATTGCCCAGGCTAGAATGCAGTCTAAAAATGGGTATTCAAAACCTCTTTTATGCCAATAATTGTGTTTAACAATGGAGACAGGAAGGAATAGGGGATGAAAATAACA
>CAUYQU010053998.1:0-15070 GCA_963574635.1 Cheracebus regulus | reverse complement strand
GCCAGGTCCTGGGGGCTCTGGAAGTCGTCCACGTGGATGAAGGCGTCGGGCGGCAGGAACTTCTCATAGTTGCTCCTGCTGGGGCCCAGCACTACGGGCACGGCCCAGGCCTCCAGGGCATTCCTCCACAGCTTCTCGGTGATGTAGTCGGGGTGCAAGGAGTTCTCGAAGGCCAGGTAGAACTTGTACTGGGACAGCGTCTCCATCATGGTTCCCTGGGGCAACGGCTTATGGGATCTCCCATACACATCCACCTTGAGATGGGCCTGCAGGGTCTGGTAGTAGCGCACCCTGGCGGACTGTGGCCTCCAGCTGGACACCACCCAGGCCACCAGCTGGGTCTTGGCCGACAGGTTGAGCGGTGGGTGGGCAGGCTGGCCGGACCACGGCTCCAGCCAGCCGTAGGGTGTGAAGATATCAGAGTCGCTGCGGTAGGACATGGTGAGGTTGAAGTATCCGTCCAGGGCTTGCAGATTCGAGCAGAGACTGGGGGACTCCAGGCTGAACCAGACCCAGCGCTGCCCCGGCGGCCTGGTGGGGGGTGGGAGCTGGGCCCTGGGGTTGTACATGATGTCCCAGTGGTGCACGATGACCGCGTCTGCCTGTGGGTACACCTTGCGGTCGGCAGTGATGTGGCAGTCAGCCATGCCAGGCACCATCTCTGAGCAGCGGGACAGAGCCACGGGAATGTTAAAAGGCCACGTCCACAGCAGGATCAGGAGGGTGGGGCGGGCGGGGGTCCCCATGCTATCCTGGCAGTGGGACCTATTGGGAGCCCCAGTGACACGTTCCACTGCCATGAGGGACCCAGTGGCATCGTCTTGGGACACACGCAGGTAGGAGAAGAAACACACAGCCACCAGCAGCTGAAACAGCAGCCCGGCCAGACAGTGATGCCACAGCCATCGTGGCTTGGCAAGGCCCAGGAGATGCATGGGTCAGAGTAGCTGGGAAGAGAAGAGAGAGAAGTGAGGGTCATTGGTGACAATCGCCTGCTTACCAAAGCTCCTGGCCGTGAGTCCTTAGAGGAGCTGCTATTATTCCCATTTCAGAGATAAGAAAACCAAGACCAAGTGACTCACAGCAAAAATCAGCACAGCTGGTGTCTGAACAAAGGGAGCTTGGCCCAGAGTCCACTTCCTCCCACCCATTAGACAAGCCCTTTCCTGGCATCCCTGAACTCTTCTCCAGGCTACTAAAATACATAAACCCTGGAGGCAGGGGAGAAGGCACAGCCATTCATCATTGCTCCCCGTGTCCCTGAGGCAAGTCGTGAATCCATGACTCAGCCAGGGAAAGGTACAATGGGATTGGGTTTTGCAGGTCATATACGAGCTGACCAGCTGAGCACAGTGGCTCATGGCTTGTTAGTTCCAGCACTTTGGGAGGCCGAGGTGGGTGGATCACCTGAGGTTGGGAATTTGAGACCAGCCTGGCCAACAAGGTAAAACCCCGTTTCTACTAAAAATACAAAAATTAGCTGGGCGTGGTGGCGTGTGCCTGTAATCCCAGCTACTCGGGAGGCTGAGGCAGGAGAATTGCTTGAACCTGGGAGGCGGAGGTTACAGTGAGCCAAGATCGCGCCACTACACTCCAGCCTGGTGACAAAGTGAGACTGTCAATAAATAAATAAATACATTAATTAATTAATAATAAATAGCTGGGTTTGGTGGTTCATGCCTGTAATCCCAGCACTTCGAGAGGCCAAGGCGGGCGGATCCCCTGAGGTCAGAAGTTTGTGACCAGCCTGGCCAACATGGTGAAACCCCATTTCTACTAAAAATACAAAAATAAGCCGGGCGTTGTGGCTTGAGCCTGTAATTCCAGCTACCCAGGAAACTGAGGCACAAGAATCACTTGAACTCGGGAGGCAGAGGTTGCAGTGAGCTGAGATCCTGCCTGGGTGATAGAGCGAGATGCCATCTCAAAAAAAAACATATATACAAACATATATACATACATACAAAATAAAATAATTTAAAAAGACCAGCCTGGGCAACATGGCAAAATCCCCTCTACTGAAAATACAAAAATAAGCCAGGCATGGTGGCACATGCCTGTAGTCCCAGCTACTTGGGAGGACTGCTTGAGTCTGGAAGTTCGAGGCTGCAGTGAGCTGTGATCGTACCACTGAACTCCAGCCTGGGTGACAGAGCAAGACCTTGTCTTAAAAAAAATAAAATAACCAACCTGGCCAACATGGTGAAACCCCGTCTCTATTAAAACGGCAAAAACATTAGCCAGGCGTGCCTGTGGTCCCAGCTACTCGGGAGGCTGAGGCAGGAGAATTGCTTGAAACCGGAAAAAGGAAGTTGCAGTGAGCTGTGATCATGCCACTGCACTCCAACCTGGTGATAGAGGGAGACTCTGTCTCAGAAAAATAAAATAAAAATAAGGTAACACACCAAAAACTTTCACTTGTACACCTTACATGGGCTCGCTGTATGGTTTGTGAATTAACATCTGATGAAGCATTTTACTTTTCTTTTTTGAGATGGAGTCTTGTTCTGTTGCCAGGCTGGAGTGCTGTGGTGCAATCTCAGCTCACTGCAAACTCCGCCTCCCAGGGTCAAGCGATTCTCCTGCACACCACCACGCCCAGCTAATTTTGGTATTTTTGTTAGAAGATGTGGTTTCACCACGTGTTGGCTAGGATGGTCTCGATCTCTTGACCTAGTGATCTGCCTGCCTTGGCCTCCCAAAGTGTTGGGATTACAGGAGTGAGCCACTGTGCCTGACCTCAGATAAAGCTGTTTTAAAATGACATAGTGGTGGCCGGGCGTGGTGGCTCACGCCTATAATCCCAGCACTTTGGGAGGCTGAGGCGGGCAGATTACCTGAGATCGGGAGTTCAAGACCAGCCTGACCAACAGGGAGAAACTCCGTCTCTACTAAAAATACGAAAATTAGCCGGGTGTGGTGGCGCATGCCTGTAATTCCAGCTGCTCAGGGGACTGAGGCAGGAGAATCGCTTCAACCTGGGAGGTGGAGGTTGTAGTGAGCCGAGATTGCACCACTGCACTCCAGCCTGGGCAATAAGAGTGAAACTCCATCTCAAAAAAAAAAAAACAAAAAAACCCCTAAAACAAAATGACATAGTGGTTGACTGCTTTCTCTGTGGGACCGAGCTGGCCTCAACCTTGCAGTGCTGAGTGGAATTCCCTGCAGGTGACCTGAGTGTGATGAAAAGGGATCCAGACACCAAGTCCCAAGTTCATGCCAAGGTTCTGGAAACAGACTCAAAACACAGGCGCTAGGGGACACTCCGAGCTCAGAGTGGGAGGGAGGCTGAATTTTGACCAATCACTGCTTTGCACTCGGGCTCTAGCGGCTCGGGCACAAGGTGAATTTTTATAAAGTAACCGATATTAAGATGGAATTATGTCGGCCCTTGATTTATGGTTCCTTCTCCTAGGAGACGATGAAGTCTTTGTCAGTGACCTTCAGGAGGGTAGATTGGGGGAAACAAGTGATTGGTGGGGTGCAACTAGGACTGAGATCCCACCCAAACTGAACCCAAGATCTCTTTTCCTATTAAAAGACAGAAAAATGCCACTCTGGGGTGGGGCGAGGTGGCTCATGCCTGTAATTGCAGCACTTTGGGAGGCCGAGGTAGGCAGATCACGAGGTCAGGAGTTCGAGACTGGCCTGGCCAGCATGGTGAAACCCCTTCTCTACTAAAAATACAAAAAATTTGCAGGGTGTGGTGGCGTGCTCCCACAGTCCCAGCTACTTGGGAGGCTGAGGCAGGAGAAATGCTTGAACCTGGCAGGTGGAGGTTGCAGTGAGCCGAGATTGAGCCACTGCACTCTAGCCTGGGTGACAGAGCGAGACTCTGTCTCAAAAAGAAAGAAAGAAAGAGAAAAAGAAAACTGCTACTCTGCTGGGACACCACAAAGATCAGGAAGCAACAAACAAAAAAGAAACGGCTGGGCGTGGTGGCTTGTGCCTGTAATCCCCGCACTTTGGGAAGCCGAGGCAGGCAGATCCCATGAGCCCAGGAGTTCCAGACCAGCGTGATTGGCTGGGTGCCGTGGCTCACGGCTGTAATGCCAGTACCTGGGGAGGCTGAGGTGGGCAGATCACCTGAGGTCAGGGGTTTGAGACCAGCCTGGGCAACACGGTAAGATCCAGTCTCTACTAAAAATACAAAAATTAGCCAGGTGTGGTGGCAAGTGCCTTAATCCCAGCTACTCAGGAGGCTGAGGCATGAGAATCGCTTGAATTCAGGAGGCAGAGGTTGCAGTGAGCCAAGATCATGCCACCGTACCCCAGCCTGAGCGACAGAGCAAGTGTCTGCCTCAAACCAAACCAAACCAAAACAAAACAAAACAACAAATGGCCAGGCACACGCCTGTAATCCTAGCATTTTGGGAGGCTGAGGCGGGCAGATAATCTGAGGTCAGGAGTTCAAGAACAGCCTGGCCAACATGGTGAAACCTGGTCTCTACTAAAAAAATACAAAAAGTAGCTGGGCGTGGTGGCACCGGCCTGTAATTCCAGCTACTCGGGAGACTGAGGGCTGGGGCAGGAGAACTGCTTGAACCTGAAAGGCAAAGGTTTTAGTGAGCCAGGATCACACCACTGCACTCCAGCCTGGGCGATAGAGTACAATTGTCTCAAAATAATAATAATAACAATAATAAACCCAAAACAAGTCCAGGGTGAGCAACATAGTGAGACCGTATCTCCACACATGCCAACAACAACAAAAAAAAAATATATATATATATATATATATATATATATATATATACTGAAAATTAGCTGGGTGTGGTGGTGGCACATACCTGTAGTCCCAGCAAGGCTGGGGCGGGAGAACTGCTCGAGCCCAGGAGTCTGAGGCTGCAGTGAGCCATGATCGCAGCACTGCACTCCAGCCTGGGCAACAGAGCAAGATTCTGTCTCAAAAAAAGAAAAAAAGAAAAGAAAAAAAAACCCCTGCATCTTAAATTCACCCCAAGAGAGGACAGAGAGACTCCAAGGCCAGAAAAGATGAGTGGGCATAGGGTGCCGACGGGGTCGGGGTACAGAGGGGATTCCACCCCAGAGCTCTGCCAGGGAGATGGACGAACATCCCTTTCCTCCCGGTTTGGCGAATGACCTCGAACCTTCCCGGCCCTCCCCCATGGTGGTGCCCAGAAAGACCCCTGCCTGTGACTAGGGGGTGCTGACCAAATTCCGAGTCATGGACAGTTTGGTGACTTTCCGCCAGGATTTTGTTAGCCCAGCCACACCCGGAATCAGGGCAGGCAGGACGGGGGCCGAGGGAAGAAAGAACAGAGCCAGGAAGCTTTTCCTGGGAGGGCTCCTGGACGTTCAAGGTGGAGGAAAAGGCAGAGGAGGATAACTTACCCGGAGGGGCAGAGAGCGGTGGATGATGGCAGCTCACGAGAAGGCCACAGCAGGTTTCCTAGGGCAGGGAGGAGGTGGCAACAGAGAGAAGGAGGAACAAGGAGGTGTACATTACGGCACACACCTATTGTCAGGTGACCTAGGGTGTTCTGCCTTGCGGCCGGGATGTTGTCTGGAAGCCAATTTCTGGGATCTCCTAATTTCACCCATAAGATTGGATAAGGGTGCAGGAATTCTGAGGCACAGGACGTGACCTGGGCTCCACCTGTGGCCTGAAGGCTACAGGGCTTTGGATGCATAGCTGATCCATCCATCCATAAAGTGAAAAGGCTGATCTAAAGCACTGATTCTCAAAGTGGGTTCCATATGGGGCCCCATGGTTTTCTGGGGAGATGGTAAAGGGAGGGAAGTGAGCAGAATTTTAAACTTCCCACCCACTGAGTCAGTCAATCAACAAACATTGCGTGTGCACCTATTGTATACCAGACCCAGGGATACTGCAGGGAGCAGGTGGGTGAGTCAGACCACACATGACTTTTGCCAGTGAACAAACAATTATGATTCAAAGACTATAAAGGTGGCTGTGAGGTGGTCTGGGCTTCCTGGAGTTTTGAGCTGGGAGCTGAAGCCCCGTAGGAGTTCCCTAAATCAAAGAGGAAGAGAAGACCATTCCACGTAGAGAAGAATCTGTGGTCCAGGCGCAGTGGCTCACACCTGTAATCCCAGCACTTTGGGAGGCAGAGGAGGGTGGATCACCTGAGGTCAGGAGTTCGAGACCAGTCTGGCCAACGTGGCAAAACGCCATCTCTACTAAAAATACAAAAATCAGCCAGGTGTGGTGGTGGGCGCTTATAATCCCAGCTACTCAGGAGACTTCGGCAGGAGAATCCCTTGAGTCCAGGAGGGGGAGGTTGTAGTGAGCCGAGATCCCACCACTACACTCCAGCCTGGGTGACAGAGGGAGACTCTGTCTCAGAAAACAAACAGACAAATAAACAAAAAGAATATGTGCAAAGCAGAGGTCCAGGTGCATCAAGGAACTGAAGCAAACTCGGTAGGCTGGGTCTTCACAAGCGGAAGATTAGACAGAGCCGCTTCTGGGACTGGGCCAAATCCAGCCACATTCAGCCACGGTCAGTGGTGACATGTTTAGCACCAGGGTGATAAGAAGCCGTGCAAAGCTTCAAGCAGTGGTTACCTTTTTTTTTTGGACATAGAATCTCACTCTGTCGTCCAGGCTGAAAGTACAATGGCATGACCACAACTCACTGTAGCCTCTACCCACCAGGCTCAAGCGATCCTCCTGCCTGAACCTCCGGAGTAACCAGGGCTATAGGCATGTGCCACTATGCCTGGCTAATTCAGTTTATTTTTTGTAGAAATGAGGTCTCGCTATGTTGCCCAGGCTGATATCAAACTCCTGAGTCAAGTGATCTGCCCCCCTCAGCCTCCCAAAGCACTGGGATTACAGGCGTGAGCCACTGTGCTCGGCCATTTTTCCTTTTTTTTTTTGAGACAAGGTCTCACTCTCATCCAGGCTGCAGTTCAATGAGGCAATCATGGCTCACTGCAGCCTCCAACTCCTGGGCTCAAATGATCCTCCTGCCTTAGCCTCCCAGGTTGCTAGCCGTGCAGGTGTACACCACCATGTCCAGTTAATTTTTAATTTTTATTTTTTAAGACAGAGTCTCGCTGTCTCCCAGGCTGGAGTGTAGTGGCACGATCTCAGCTCACTATTACCTCCTGGGTTCAAGCAATTCTCCTGCCTCAGCCTCCTGAGTAGCTGAGATTACAGGTGCCTGCCACCACACCCAGCTAATTTTTGTATTTTTAATAGAGACGAGGTTTTGCCACATTGGCGAGGCTGGTCTGGAACTCCTGACCTCAAGATCTCCCAAAGTGCTAGGATTACAGGCAGGAGCCATCTCACCCAGACTTTTTAACATTTTTGTTCAGGTGGGGTCTCTCAGTGTTGCTCAGGCTGGTCTTGAACTCCTGGCCTCAACTGATTCCCCCGACCTTGATCTCCCAAAGCCCTGGGATTACAAGTGTGAGCCACTGTGCCCGGCCAGGTTACCATATTAATGAGATGTTTATCAGGATATGCTGTGCACAGGCCATCGTGGGGGTGGGGTGGGTGCAGAGGAGAGTGGAGAGGAAGAGGAGGATGTTTCAGGTGTCCTAGCAAGCGATGAGGGCCCTCTGCCCCAGAGTGATGGCCGAGGCTTCCTCTGGTGGCCTCACCAAGTTCCTCTTACACCTCAAAAGCACTCCCTTTCCCCACTCTGTCCTGTAAATCACAGAAGTCCAGGGAGCCAGGTAAGCTTCCCCAAATGAAGAGGAGAAATGATCTTGAAGGCTGTCCTTGAGAGAGGATGGACTTTAACTCTGTCACTAATTTGGTTTATTTTCTGTAGAGATGAGGTCTCACTATGTTGCTCAGGCTGGTTTCGAATTCCTGAGCTCAATTGCTTGGGTTCTCAATTGCTGAAAGTGCAGTGGCGTGACCACGACTCACTGCAGCCTCTGCCTCCCATGCTCAAGCGATCCTTCTGCTGAGGCAGAAACTGGGAACAGAGGTGACCGAGTCTCAAGTCCAGCCTCCATGTATGATGACTTCCCTGTTCTAGAAATCATTTCCAGGAGGCTGCTTTATGCTGCCTAGGGTTCCACCATCTCAGTGCGCAGCCAGACCCAGGCCAGCGGGGAGGATTGCAGGGAAAGGGCCGGACCAGGGGCTGGCGTCTCCCAGGCAGGCCATTTCCAGAAGGGGTGACCTGAGTCTGCTCTCTGCTCATGGCCTTGCTGGGGGCACTGTTACTGATTAAAACATAACTCATGGGGCTATCAGTCTTGGTGTCACTTTGTCCTGGTGTTCCAGGACAGGGGTCCCGATCAGACCCCAAGAGAGGGTTCCTAGATCTCAAGCAAGAAAGAATTCAGGGCAAGTCCCTAGAGTAAAGTGAAAGCAAGTTGTTGTTTTCTTGTTTTGAGATGAGACTTGCTCTGTTGCCCAGGCTGAAGCACAGTGGCACAATCTTGGCTCACTGCAACCTCCATCTCCTCGGTTGAAGAGATTTTCCTGCCTCAGTTTCCTGAGTAGCTGGGACTACAGGCATGTGCCACCACGCCCAGCTAATTTTGTATTTTTAGAACAACTTAAGAGATGGGGTTTCGGCCATGCACGGTTGCTCACGCCTGTAATCCCAGCACTTTGGGAGGCTGAGGCAGGCGGAATAGGAGGTCAGGAGTTCAAGACCAGCCTGACCAACATGGTGAAACCCTGTCTCTACTAAAAATACAAAAATTAGCCAGGCGTGGTGGTGCGTGCCTGTAATCCCAGCTACTCAGGAGGCTGAGGCAGGAGAATCGCTTGAACCTGAGAGGTGGAGGCTGCAGTGAGCCGAGATCTCGCCACTGCACTCCAGCCTGGGCAACAGAGCAAGAGACTGTCTGAAAAACAAAAAGAGATGGGGTTTCACCATGTTGGCCTGGCTGATCTTGAACTCCAGACCTCAGGCAATCCTCCCGCCTCGGCCTCCCAAAATGCTGGGATTACAGGCGTGAGCCACCGTGCCTGGCTGGTTCTTTCTTTCCTTTTTTTTCTTTTCTTTTTTGAGACGGAGTCTCGCTCTTGTTGCCCAGGCTGGGATGCAATGGCTCAGTCTCGGCTCCCCACAACCTCCGCCTCCCGGGTTCAAGTGATTCTCCTGCCTCAGCTTCCCGAGTAGCTGGGATTACAGGCACGTGCCTGGCTAATTTTTTGTATTTTAATAGAGATGGGATTTCACCATGTTGCCCAGGCTGGTCTGTAACTCCTGAGCTCAGGCAGCCCACCCGCCTCAGACTCCAAAGTGTTGGGATTACAGGCGTGAGCCGCCAAGCCTGGCAGGTTATTTCTTAATGATATGTTAAACAATCGGTGGATTACTCACATCTCCCTTTTATAGGCCATATAGGGTAACTTCCTGCCATTTCCTTGGCATCTGCTAACTCGTGGTGCCACTGGGAGTGTAGCGGCGAGGAGGACCCGAAGCCCCTCTCACGGCTATCTTGGTTTTCGTGGGGTTTGACCAACTTCTTTACTGCAAACTTTTTTTTATCAGCAAGGTCTTTAAGACCTGTATATTTGGCTGGGCACGGTGGCTCATGCCTGTAATCCTAGTACTTTGGGAGGCCGAGGTGGGTGGATCACCTGAGGTCAGGAGTTCAAGTCCAGCCTGGCCATCATGGTGAAACCCTATCTTAAAAAAAAAAAAAAAATGATCTGTATTTTGTGCTGGCCTCTCTCTCTCATCCTGTGACTTAGAACACCTTAACCATCTGGGAATGCAGCCCAGTAGGTCTAAGCCTCATTTTACCCAACTCTTTATTTAAGATGGAGTTGCTGGCTGGGTGCAGTGGCTCATGTCTGTAATCCCAACACTTTGGGAGGCTGAGGTGGGTGGATCACAAGGTCAGGAGTTCGAGAGCAGCCTGACCAACATGGAGAAACCCCGTCTACTAAAAATATAAGACTAGCCAGGCGTGGTGGTGCATGCCTATAATCCCAGCTACTCAGGACTCTGAGGCAGGAGAATCGCTTGCACCTGGGAGACAGAGGTTGCAGTGAGCTGAGATAATGCCATTGCACTCCAGCCTTGGCAACAAGAGTGAAACTCCATCTCAAAAAAAAAAAAGATGGAGTTGCTCTGGTTCACATGCCTCTGAGACTGGGGCCCCAGGCAAGCCTGGATGGGAGGGCTTCCATCCCACACAGCCGTGAAGACCAGGATCCTGAGAGAGGGCATTCATTGCTGCCAGTCACTTGGAGTCTCCAATGCACCAGGCTGTCTCCAGTTGGACAGTGGTACTCTCTGCACCCTGCCTCCTGCCTAATTCCCAGTCATCCTTCAGGGCTCGGTGCAGACAGCTCCTCCAGGGAGCCTCCCCAGAGAGGGGGTCTCCTGCCCTCGAAGCCTGACCAGTCCCTTTCACTGGCTCCTCCAGCTGCCTCTGTCTCCCCCGGCCTAGCTCAGGCCACACTGTGTCCCTTCTTTTCCCTGCTGGCCTTGGGGAACAGAAAACCTAGAAGAGCAAGAGAGGAAGGAAGGTGGAGTGAGAAACCCAGGGACAGGTCTCTAGTGGAGGCCCACAGGGCTCTGCCCTTCCACAGTTGTGATCACCAGGCAGTCGGGGGCTGTAGGGCTGGGCTGGCTGAAACAATGGTGCTCCTGGGGGCTGAGTCCACACTCCAGGCTGAGCTCCAATCACACCTGAACCCAGACACCGCCCAAGCCCCAACAGCAAGGAAGTAGAGGTTGGTAAATGCTTTATTGGGGCATTAAGGAATCCTGGTCAATTTAACCACACCTGCCCTTCCCAGCATGTCCTGTCCCTCTACAGGGACTGGAAATGAATCCCATGGTTGTTGTTTTTTTTTTATGAGACAGAGTCTTGCTCTGTTGTCCAGTCTGGAGTGCAGCGGCACGATCACAGCTCACTGCAACTTTCCGCCCCCTAGAAGAATGAATCAAATGATTCTCCTGCCTCAGCCTCCTGAGTAGCTGGGATTACAGGTACACACCACTACGCCCAACTAATTTTTGTATTTTTAGTAGAGGCAGGGTTTTACCATGTTGGCCAAGCTGGTCTCGAACTCCTGACCTCGTAATCCACCCGCCTCGGCCTCCCAAAGTGCTGGGATTACAGGCATGAGCCACCTAACCCAGCCTTTTTTTTTTAGACAGAGTCTCACTCTGTCTCCCAGGCTGGAGTGCAGTGGCCCAATCTCGGCTCACTGCAGTCTCTGCCTCCTGGGTTCAAGCAATTCTGCCTCAGCCTCCCAAGTAGCTGGGACTACAGGCACCTGCCACCACGCCTGGCTAATTTCTGTATTTTTAGTAGAGACGGGGTTTCACCATGTTGGCCAGGCTGGTCTGGAACTCCTGACCTTAAGTGGTCCGTCCACTTCAGCCTTCCAAGGTGCTGCGATTCCAGGAGTGAGCCACCGCGCCCAGCCACATGCTCTTTTGCTAGAGCAGGGCGGAAGACAGAGATTCCCGGTGAGGTCACCTCACCCCACTCAAATGTGGTCATTCCCACACTGGCACTGTCACCCACGGAGCTCCTGCCCTGTCCCCGAGATCCGCCCTGGCAGCTGATGGCCCACCCTCAGACTGGCCCTCACCCTGAATCCCTTCCTGTGTCCTTTGAACTGGTTCCCTCCTCCTGGGACACCCAACCCCAGGCTGCCTTGTTCACATAGCCAGGAGTCTGGAGGGCTGGGGGTGGGGGCTGGGATTCCCACCCAGGCCCCTTGGCCATCAGATCCACATCTGGACCAGCCTCTGGCCACTGAGATCTAGAAGAGGAGCTGCAGCCCATTGCCAGAGATAGCGTGTGTTTATCCCGAAACTGCTGTGTGACCCGAGAGATTTCCTGGCCCTCACCAGGCTGGTGCTGGGTGGGACCTCCCTGTCCAAGAGCCCAGAGTAGGGGACCACGAGGACCTCCTCACTGGGGTCTCTGCCCTCATTGGACCCCCCAGTCCTCCCTCAGCCTGGGCTGGGTGGGTGATGGAGCTGCCAGCCTGCTGGAAATTTCTCTCCCCTTGGGGCCTCAGGGTTGGGAGCCAAGGGCAGCTGCCGCCCAGGAGGAGGAAGGCCCACGGCTGGGCTGGGTGCGCCGTGAACCACACATGAGATCTGGGGCAGATGGGAAGCAATCGGGTTTGGGGCGGTACAGGGGGCAGGCCTGGGTCCCCCAGTATTGGCCAGTTGGCTGGGCCTCTGCCCTTGTGGGACCCAAGGAGGGTTTCCCCATCCCTTTAAGCCTCAAAGGAAATTCTAGCAGGAGAGAAGGAGAAGTTGGGAAAGGGAGCTGTTCATTCTGACATGAGTTCAGGTAGAGGCGGCGACCACGGGGGCTCCAGGGGCGCCAGGGGACACAGCAGCCTGTCCCCACAGCTCTTCCCCTGGGGACTGGCCCAGTTCCAGCCTGTTAGGAAGCCCTGGCCTGGGCTCCTGAGGGCCCTGATCCCCTCCTGGGACCCCTGGCTTGCAGCCAGGAACTGGGGAGAGGGGCCCAGGTGTGTGGTGTGGGTGGCAGGTGAGTGATGGGCCCAGCGAGGCTGGCTCAGGCCTGGGGTCACCAGAGGGCTTGGCAGAGACTCTCTAGGTCCCCCACACCCTCCCACCCTATTCCTCTCCGCCATCCCACCCAGGCCTCAGAGAGGTATCACAGGCACCTCTGCATGTCTACTGTGCAGATGGGGAAACTGAGGCTCTGAGAGCACCTAGGATTCATCACCACCCTCTACCACCAGGCCCCCCTTGGCATTCTCCACAGAGCAGTAATTTCCCCCAAGCCCAGAATGTTCCAGAATGTTCTGGAAGTCCTCATTTACAGTCAGAAGCCACCTGCAGGGCTCTGTGCAGGGCTTACCTGACTTTGGAGTTCTTGATCTGAGATCTGAGTTTCACTTCTGGCAGCTGTGTGGCCTTGGGCGAGTTCCTCAACTTCTTTGGGGCTCAGCCACTTCCTCTGCAGAGTGGAGCCACTGTCTGCACCTTCTTCAGGAGGCTGAGGTCACGCTGATCCCCCCAACATCCTGCAGGGTCTCCACATACACCCCTGCAGGGAGGAATGTTTGGTCTGGGTCTCTGGCCCTCTGTGGGCCTCAGTTTCCCCTCCTGTAATACTTTTTTTTTTTTAGATGGAGTTTTGCTCTGTCGCCGAGGCTAGAGTGCAATGGCACGATCTCGGCTCACCACAACCTCTGCCTCCGAGGTTCAAGCGATTCTCCTGCCTCAGCCTCCCAAGTAGCTGGGACTACAGGCATGCACCACCATGCCCGGCTAATTTTGTATTTTTAGTAGAAACGGGGTTTTTCCATGTTGGTCAGGCTGGTCTCGAACTCCTGACCTCAGGTGATCTGCCCACCTCAGCCTCCCAAAATGCTGGGATTATAGGCGTGAGCCACCGCGCCCAGCCTGTAATACTTTTAAGAACTCTACCTCTCCCTGCTCATCCACAAGGCCGCACACATGGTCACAGCCACTGGCAGACACAGCTTAGAGCCCCACACGTGGCCACACACAGCCCAGTTCACCACACCCAAGGACACAGGTCCATGCAGACACAGCCTTGCATGGTTACACAGAGAGACACACAGACTTGGAGAGGCCCACACACTCAGAGAGGGGCCCCCACACCGTCCAACACTCAAAGCCTCACTCCCAGGGACACACAGGCCATCTCACACTGGGAATTGCCACTACCCACCAACACCCATATAGCGCCACGGGCGGGCATCGTGACGCATCTGCAGGCACTATCAGAGTCACGCCGCAGTCACATCCACAGTGATGCGTTCGTGACACCGACCTGCTGATGGTCATACCGAGTGTTCCCCCAGCCATGTGCATACCCCTGCTGATGGTCACACACATACCTTTCGACCATCTCCTCAGGGGACCCTTCCCCTCCCTGACCTGCCCTGCATAACTCAGGCAACACATCCAGCACCCTTGGGCCCTGTGCCCTGGGCAGATAGGGTCCCTTTATCCCAGCCCTGCCCAACTTCACCTCTGGAAAGCATGGGCCCCACTCAACCCTCGGAGCCTGCATGTCCACTGTGCAAATGGGGAAACTGAGGCTCAGAGAGCACCTGGGATTCACCACCACCTTCCAACACCAGGTTCTCCTTGATATTCTCCATAGAGCAGCAATTTCTCCCCCAAGCCCAGAATATTCCAGAAGTCCTCATTTACACTCAGAACCCACCTGTGGCCCCTAAGTGGTGGAGCCGGGTTCTATGCAGGGCTTGCCTGACTTTGTAGTTCTTGACCTGAGATCTTCAGAAAACCGATTTTCACTTCTGGGTGTGTGCCAGAGCCCACTCCGGGAAGCCAGCTGGAGGAGAGGACCACCGAGGGATCTGACCTCCACCCCCCTCAACCAAGGGGCTTGACCTCTAGGGCCATAGAAAGTTCTAGAACAGGGTTTTCTGCCCCTGGACATTTTGAACCATAATTGTCAGTTATGGGGCCCTGACCTGTGCATCGTAGCGAGTTCAGAGTAACCCTGGCCTCTACCTACTCAGTGACCTCATCCTCCTTCCCTGGTTGTGACAACTGGAAATGTCTCTGGACATTGCTAAGTGCCCTTGGGGGCAGAATCGCCCGCATGAGCACCCCTGTTCTAGAGTGAGGGATGCAGGAGTTTTCCTCGAAGCATTCTTGTCTGAAAATGGTAAAGCATTGTCTGTCTGCACTTCTCATGGGTGGTTACAGAGTGGAACCACAGGTCAACCAGCCAGCACCGTCACCCGGGGCAAGGCTTCAAGGGTGCCAGTTCCCAGGGCCCAGTGCCTTCCAGGGTGAGGTCCCCAGCAGGTGAGGATCCCAGCAGGTGAGATTCAGTTTGGTAAGGTCCCTGGGAGCTGGTCCCCCGCAGGTCAAGTCCCGACAGGCGAGATCCTCAGTAGGTGCATCCTCCAGCAGACAAGGTCCCCAGCAGGGCAGGCTCCCGGCAGCCGTGAAGGCTGGCATGTGAAATCCCAGGTAAATGACATGTCGGCCACCGAAGCCTCCAGCAGGCGAGGCCCCAGGCAGGTGACGCCCCAGGGAAGTGAGCCCAGTAGATGAGGCCCCAGGTAGGTAAATCCCCAGACTAGTGAGTCCCTAGGTGGGTGAGGTCCCACTCAGGTGAGGCCCCCGGAAAGCGCGGTCCC
>CAUYQU010053996.1:0-18411 GCA_963574635.1 Cheracebus regulus | reverse complement strand
TTTTCCCTTCAAATGCAGGCATAAAAGGATTTAACTATTCCTGGAGAAATCAGGGAAGAGCTCATGAAGTACAGACTTCACATAAATACTTCCAGAATGACCAAGAATGATCAGAGATACACATGTGTATCTAAAACACTACTGAAAAAAAGAACATGTATTGGAGATTCTTCAAAAATCTCCAAGGAGTTTAATATTTCTGAAGACTTGCACAAGAGATACATTGGTAGAAGAGAATTCTTAAAAGGCATAGAGGTTAGAGCAGAACATAAAGTGTCTTATAACTTGTAGGAAAAAAAAAAAAGAAAATGGCAAAGTCAAGATTTAACTCTAGGACTTTGATTCCTAAGCTTGAACTCTTAGTCAGTAGCTTTACTACCACCTAACCTAATGGAAAGATGAAAGCAAAGTCAGAAGCAAGTAAGAGAGGAGTCAGAGGAGTTCACATTTCACAGCGATCTCTGTAACATCAGAGACTGCCATGCAAGCGAGACACTGAACCATTGACCTCTTATTCTTTTCATATTTGTTAATGTAGAATACACTGGAAAGTCAGATGAGCATTGTCAAGCAGCGGTTTGAGGAAATGCATTGAAAAGCACTCCTCCTACCCATGTGGAAGAGTTCTCTGCTAGAGAACTTCGTACGTTTTGTGCGGGAATACGAGTATACAAGTTGTAAATAGCCTTCTTTTCCTGTGTTCAGAAAACTGATAGAATTAAATTCTGCTGGGAAATAGAGTGGTTACCCTGAGAAGAAAATTTTTGAAAACAATTAAGGTTTCAGGTTAACCTCCCTAGAAAGCCAGGTTTTGTGTGATTACTGTTTACCAAACCAGATTACTTCAAACACGCCTGGAAAAACTTACAGTATGTTTTGCCTGCCTGGGGTTCTCCCAGAAGCTCCCCTGGGAAGTTCAAGTAAAATCAGGGAACTGCAGAGTTCAATCTTGGATCTTCTCATTTTATCTAGACACATCTGGGTAACGGAAATAGTGGATCCTCACTGGCAGGGTAGGCAGGAAGAAAAGAAGCATCGTTCTTATTATAAATAGAAATAAGATAGCGGGCCAGACACGGTGGCTCACACCCGCAATCTTAGCAATCTGGAAGGCTGAGGCAGGAAGATTACTTGAGGCAAGACGAGCCTAGGCACCATACGAGACCCCCATCTCTGCAAAAACATTTTTTAAAATTAATCGGGCATGCTGGCACGTGCCTGTGGTCCAAACTCCCCAGGAGGCTGAGGTGTGAGGATGGCTGGAGCTCAGGAGGTTGAGGCTGCCAGAAGCTGTGATTGTGCCACCGCACTCCAGCCTGGGTGACAGAGCGAGACCCGGCCTCAAATAAAGGAAGGAAAATAATCACATCTAACATTTACTAAGTGCCTCTTCTGTACCGGGGACATGCACCCTTTATGTACACCTCTTCATTTGTATTACTAGTCCTGTTCCTCAGTGAAGAGAGATGGCGTGCTGTTCCATGCCCCATGCCGGTACGTTTGCTTTCACTGTCAACTGTCAACCCTCCCCTTTAAATGCTGGGACAGCGTGTCTGAAGGAGAAGGTAATGAAAACCTTCTCAGAACCAATCATTTCTCAACAGGTTACACATGAGGCCACATGAAGAGAATGACCAGTGGTAGAACACAGAAGAAATGCCTTTTGTGATCCAAAGGTGAATGTGTGTAACATATTCTCAGGAAAACAACGAGAGTTACATCTCTTCACACTGCGTTCTTCATGAACTCGGACTCTCCCTCCAGTTCTCCTCCCTGCCCCATGCCCACGAGAAAACTTCGGCCAATTCTGTTCTGCCTTAGGGAAACAAGATAGCGTGGCTCAGCTACCCCCAGAAATGGCGATAATCATAATAATGGAGAGCAGCGAAGTAACTTAAAAGCAAATCCAAGTGAATGTTTATTTCCTCAAAATAATGTCATGGTACACTCTACTTGGGAAAAAGAGAAGACTTTTCCAGCTTATTTTCAAATTACATTTATTTAACAAACATTCACTGGGCTCAACAGCCATATTCGCCCTGATTCTTACTCTGTCCTTCCCAGGAAACTGAAAAGCCAGACATTTGCTTTCTCAGAATCCCTTTCATCTGGCATTGGTCATGTGACCCAGCATATTGCCTATGAGAGACAACCAGATGTGCCTTTGGGAAAAGCTTTTATTTTCTGTATAAAAGGCAGAAATGGCTGGTGTTTTCCCCCTTCCTTTTGCCTAAAATGTGGGTGTGACGCCTGGCAATGTGGTAGCTACTTTGGGTCCAAAGACCTCACTGAACACCTTAACCAACACCTGCACAGCTCTAATCTTTCTTGTAATAGAAGAAAATGAGCCTCAACACATTCTACTGTTGGTGGGTTTCTGTTACTGGTGGCCAAATTTATGCCCAGCTGATGCAGTTATGTGCCAGACCCTATACTGGGCACCATGACTATGAAGATGTAGAAGTCACAGCCTTAATTCAAGGGGCTCATAGTCTATTTGGAGAGACAAATGTGCGAGGGAGCATAGAATCTTCCCAGTGTCATGCTCTTATTTTATAGGTAGAAACCAAGATCTAAAATGGTTAATTGATTATTCCATCGTCATCCCCATTAGATGAAGTACTTGAAGCCTTTTAGGCTGCTGACCTTCAATCTTACTAGTTCCAAGTCTCCATTGACCATCTCTTCACCTGTCCCCTGCTTACCCTCTCACACATACACACTGCAATTTCACCACGAGGAAGAAGTACTCTCCCCAGTCTGAAGCCAGCTTGGCCCAGCCGCTTTCCTCCATGCTCCCAGAATGAACAAACTAATAGAAAAGATGGGCAGAAAATCTCAAAGGAGCTGTGCAAAATGCACAAATGTTGTCACATGTAGAGAATAGAAACTGAAGAGGGAGGTAAGACAGACTACCCTTAGAATTTTAGAAAATTGTTAGAAGGACATGTAGAGGGAAGAGAGATCCTCTTGACTCAGAGTTTATTTTAGAAAAATAATTAGGAATTCTAAATGCTGACAGGATTCAAAAAGCCTCAGATCCAAGGCCTAGGGAAGAAAATAGGGCAGCAGCCATGTGTCTCACTCGGAAAAGAATCCAGGATGGTTCTGGCTAATCTTAAGGGATGATTTGAAATGAAGTGGGTCATAGCTTCCATTACAGTCCCCAAATCACCGTCACCCACCAAAGTCGCCTAAAGAGGAGCAGCTATAGGAGAAGCAGCATCTGGAAGATTAGAAGATTCTGTGTTGTAGCTCTAGTCATAGATTTTGAGTTTCACTTCACAGAAATTTGGAGCAATCGTACAAAGCAGCCCACCTCCTCATAGTGTTCCGGACCATGGCCCAGCTGTGCAGAGTCCATCTTGCCCTTCTAGAGAACACAGAAGGAAGGTTGAGCCTTAAGACATCCTCTGCACAGAAGGAATGTAATACAGGTTTAGCGTCCTTCATCCTAAAAGCTCCAAACTCAAAAATTTTTTGAGCACCAGCATGAGATAGTGACACCTTTGCTTTCTGATGGTTCAACATATATGAACTTTGTTTCATGCACAAAATTATTTTTTAAAGTCGTATAAAGTTACCTTCACCCTATATGTATTAGGTGTACATAAAACATAAATTTCACATTTAGACTTGTGTCCCATTCCCAAGTTAACTCATTAAGTATATGCAAATATCCCAAAATCTGAAAAAATCCAAAATCTGAAACACTTCTGGTCCCAAGCATTTTGGGTAAGGGATACTTAACCTATATAAGCTGTTGGCAGCTTTAGCCTGGGACCACGGCGTGAATTTTTAGAGTATCTCTCCCAACTTCTGTCCACTTTAGCAGAAGAAACTTATCATACTGGCCATTCTCCCCTAAACTGTTACACCAAAGCAGGAATTTCTCTCTCATTGGCCTATTTCCACCCCAAGCCATTGCAGAAAAGATGAAATCTAACTACTGGCTCAACTACTTGATTTCACTTAAGAAGGCAAGTTCTAGTAGATCCCTGACCTCTGATCTATTGGTTGGGCACTAGTGACCAAAACGAAGTTATCTTTTCACTCATGAATATATTCATCATTTAAACACAAGTATAGGTTTTCAACCTCTTTTAAAATGTATTTGTAGAGACAGAACAGCTATTTCTATAAGAAAATGCCTATGCATAGGCTGAAACTATCATCTCCTTTTTATGTTCTTTCCCTCAAAGCTAGAAATTCTCAAATTTACTACCACAGGAATTAAAAGCTCAGTGCCTCTGGGGGCCATACAGGTCACATAATGAGTAAAGTGGGCTGGATATAGATCTCTTATTTGTTGATGTGATTTGGATATTTGTTCCCTCCAAATTTCATGTCACAATGTCATCCCCAGGGTCGGAGGTGGGTCTGGTGGGAACTGTTTAGATCATGAGGACGAATCCCTCATTTATGGCTTAGCACAATTCCCTTGGTGATGAGTGAGTTCGTGCAAGATCTGGTTAAAGTGTGTGACGCCTCACTTATCTCTCTCTTGTTCTCGTCATGTGACATGTTGCTTCTACTTTCACTTCTGCCATAAGTAAAATTTCCCTGAGACCTCACCAGAAGCCAACCAGGTGCCAGCACCATGCTTCCTGCACAGCCTGCAAAAAGATGAGCCAATTAAACCTCTTTTCTTTAATAATGACTCAGCCTCAAGTATTTCTTTATAGCAATGCAAAAATGGCCTAATACATTTGTCTTCAAACTCACAAACTGCTCATCTACATTTTGTCTTTCTATCTTAGTGGAGATACTTACCTGAAAAATATTTCTCTTCTATGAGAAGAACAGCAGCTCGCTGAAAAATGGCAATTCAGCCATTCTCAGATTGGATAAAAAAAACAAAACCCAACAATTTGCTGCCTCTCAGAGATACATGTCAAATATAAAGACACAGACAGACTGGCAGTAAAAGCATGAAAGGAAGATTTACTATGGAAACAGTAAGGAGAAGAAGGGCATTGTTATATTAACATCAGCCAAAAACTGACGTCAAAGCAAAAGCTACTTCTGTGGATAGTCACAGCAATTGGACAGTTCACAAAGATAAAAGGCACATTTATCAAGAAAACATGATAATCCTCAATTTTATATATCCAACAACAAAACTTCAGAATAAATGAAACAAAAATTTTGAAAACTAAAGACAGAAATAAACAAAACGACAGTCATACTTGGACACTTTTAACGTACCTTCTCATTAATTGATAGAAGGAATAGACAAGATAATCAGTGATTATTTGATCAACGTCATTAACTGACATCACTGAACTTGTATTTTCCCAGCAGTTCCAAAATAAATATCTTTTCAATTTTACATGGAATGTTAACCAAGACAGATCATATCTTAGGCTAATAATAAGTTTGTATTAAATTTAAAGAGGTTAAAATCTTTTAGAGCATGCTGAGTACAATGAAGCTGAAATACAAATCAAGGAAATATGTAGAAAATCCTCAAATATTTAAAAATTAAATAATGCACCTTTAAATAACTTATGAGCCAAAGAATAAACCACAGGGAGATTAGAATATATTTCCACATGAAATGTCTTGAAAATAATGTATCATGTTATAGAGGATGAAACCAAAGCAGTTCTTAGAGGAAAATACATAACTTTCAGTGCATATATTAGAAAAGTCAAAAGGTTTAACCATTAAGAAGCTAAAGAAAGGAACAAATGAATCCAATGTAAGTAAAAGGAAATAAGTAATAAAGAACATAAATTAATAAAATAGAAAATGGATAAACAATAGAGAAAATTTTAAAACACAAAATGGATTATTTATAAAGATTAATAAAATTGAAGTTCTAGAAAGACTAATAAAAAAGAGAAGTCAAAATTACTAATATGAGAAATAAAAAAGGGCACATTATTTCATATCCTATAGCAATCAAAAAGATAAGTAAGTCTTGTGAACAAATTTATGCTAATAAAGTCAATAACTGAGATGCAATGAGAAAACCTTTGAAAAACACAACTTACAGAATTTACACAAGAAAAACAGCGTGCATTGTCCTTATATATTTTTTTAATTTATTTTGTTACTTAAAGAATCCGTCTCACAAAAAGTCTAGGCCAGATGGGTTTGCTGGTGAATTCTATAAAATCCTTATAAAATATTTAAGAAATAAGTAATATTAAATTTATACAAATTCTTTCAGAAAATAGAGAAGGGTAACATTCTTCTCAATTTCTCTTCTGAGACTAACATAACCATGAAATTAAAAGCCTGATAGATAAGCATCTCTAATGAACATAAATTTAAAAATTCCTAAACAAAATTTTAATAAAACAAATTCAGAACATATACAATATGAAAAATATATTGTGACCAATTACAGTTTACCTCAAAAATGCAAGCTTAGTTTAACATTTGAAAGTTAATTTATATAACTAACCACATTAACAGAATGCAGAGAAAAAAATGCATGATCATCTGGATAGATGAGGGAAAATTAGTTCACAAAAATCTAACCTTATTCATAATAAAATAACTCAGCAAACTAATGATAAAAGGCAACTTCCTCAGTT
The DNA here is from genome assembly GCA_963574635.1 of Cheracebus regulus. Classification (NCBI taxonomy): domain Eukaryota; kingdom Metazoa; phylum Chordata; class Mammalia; order Primates; family Pitheciidae; genus Cheracebus; species Cheracebus regulus. Next base: position 11,863 of record CAUYQU010053996.1, on the reverse strand, counting down.
TGATTAAAGGCAGCTGTGAAAAAGCTACAAGTAGCAGCCCACTTAATGGAGAAATACCGAATGTATTCCATCTAAAATTGAGAACAAGGTAAGGATATCTGCTCTCCCCATGTCTAGTCAATATTGCATTAGAAATCCTACCTAGTGCAATTGGACAAGAAAAATAATGATAAAAAGCATAGAGGTCAGGTGTGGTGGCTCACACCTGTAATCCCCGCACTTTGGGAGGCTAAGACAGGCGGATCACCTGAAGTCAGGAGTTTGAGACCAACCTGGCCAACATGGTGAAACCCCATCTCTACTAAAAATAAAAATAAAATAAAATAAAAAATTAGCCGGATGTGGTGGCACATGCTTGTAATCACAGGTACCCGGGAGGCTGAGGCGGGAGAATCACTTGAACCCAGGAGGCAGAGGTTGCAGTGAGCTGAGATCGCACCACTGCACTCCAGCCTGGGTGATAGCGTGGGACTCCATCTTAAAAAAACTAAACTAAATAAATATAAAGCACGGATATTGAGGAGCATATGTAAACTTCATGCAAACATGAATGCCTACATAGAAAAGTCTAGGCCAGGTGCAATGGCTTACGCCTGTAATCTCAACACTTTGGGAGGCTGAGGCAGGCAGATCGCTTGAGTTCAGGAGTTTGAGAGCAGCCTGGAAAACAACAGCAAAATGCAGTCTCTACAAAAAATACGAAAAGTAGCCGGGCATGGTGGTGTGCACTGGTAGTCCCAGATATTCTGGAGGCTGAAGTGGGAGAACTGCTTGAGCCTGGGATGGGTCAAGGCTGTGGTAAGCTTTGATCATGTCACTGCATTCTAGCCTGGGTGACAGAGTGAGACCCTATCTCAAAAAAAAAAAAAATAAGAAGAAGAAAAGAAAAAATTCTAAGGATATTTTTTAAACACTACTAGAAATAATCAGGGAATTTACCAGGGTCACAAGGTACAAAGTAGTCAGTAAATAAAGGTAGATTGGGTTCCTAGATACTAGCAACAAACAAATTGAAAATGAAATAATTACTATTTATAAGAACACCAAAAGGAATGAAATATTTAGTAATAAATTTAGAGGAAAGATTTTTTAAACTCTACACTTAGAATGTGCAAGATATACAAAAACACGAAATGGTTCTGAGAGATATTAAAGTAGATCTAAACAAATTGAGAGATATGACAATTCATGGATTAGAAGATTCAGTATTAAGATGTCAGTTATCTCAAATTTAACACAATGCGAATCATAATTTCAGCAGCGTTTGTGTAGTAATTGAAAAGATTATTTTGCAGTGTATGTGGAAAAGTAAAGGACCTAGAATTGCTAAAACAATGTGGAAATACACACACACACACACACACACACACACACACATACACACAGTTGGAAGACTTACACTACCTGACTTTAAGACCCATTATAAAAGTTTAATAAATCAGTGTGGTATTGGCATAAGGACAGACATATCAATCAATGAAACAAAATAGAAAATTCAAAAATAGACCTATACATATATGGGCAATTGACTTTTGACCACAGTGCCAAGGTAATTTAATGGGGCAAAGGGTAGACTATTCAACAAATGATACTGGAACAACTGCATATCCATATGGAAGTAAAACAAACTTCGACCTTTACTTACAACACACAAAAATACTTTTTCAAAATGGAGCACAGACCTAAGTGTAAAAGTGAAACTGTAAAACTTCTGGTATGTAAATCTTGCTTACTAGAACACCAAAAGCATAAACCATATAAGAAAAAATGGACAAACTGGACTTCATACAAATAAGAATGTTTGCTCTTCAAAAGAAACCTTTAAGAAACTGAAAAGACAAATTATGGATTGGGAGAAAATATTCGTAATACACATATCTTTCAAAGGACTTGTATCTAGAATATATAAAGAACTCTTATTACTCAACAAGAAGAAAGACAATCCAATTTAAAAACTGGATGAAACGCCTGTAATCCCAGCACTTTGGGAGGCCGAGGCAGGCGGATGACGAGGTCAAGAGATCGAGACCATCCTGGCCGACATGGTGAAACCCCGTCTCTACTAAAAATACAAAAAAATTAGCCGGGCATGGTGGCGCGCGCCTGTAGTCCCAGCTACTCAGGAGGCTGAGGCAGGAGAATTGCTTGAACCCAGGAGGTGGAGGTTGCAGTGAGCTGAGGTCATGCCACTGCACTCCAGCCTGGCGCTTGGTGACAGAGTGAGACTCTGTCTCAAAAAAAAAACAAAACAAAAAAAACAAACAAAAAAAACAAGATGAAAGTAATCAATGCTTCACAAAAGAAGATATACAAGTAACCAATAAGCATATTCATTATCAAAAAGTGCAAAACAAAACCACTGTTTAATATCTCTCTATGTCCATTTGCTTGGCTAAAAATAAAAACACTGACAATGGCAATGTTGGCAAGGATGTGGAGTAACTAGAACTTTCATACATTAATAGTGAGAGCGTGAAATGCTACAACTACTTGAAAAAACTCCTTAGAAGTTTCTTATAGGCTTAAACATGCCTTTAATATATGATTCAATATTTTCATTCCTAGGAAATGAAAATGTATGTCCACAGACTTATAGATGAAAATACATAAGGGCATTGTTCATAATGGGTCCACTGGGACCATCACACATATCCATCAATATCCATCAGCAGGTGAAGAGATATATTATGTGTGTGATATTTCCACAATGGAACACTATTCAGAAATAAGATGGAATAAACTACTGGTACATAAAGTAACATGAACAAATCTCAGAAATATTAGTCTAAGTGAAAGCAGCAAGGCACAGATTAGTATATACTGTGTGATTCCTTTCATATGAAGTTCTAGAATAGGTAACCTAATCCTATTGTCATAGAAATTGGAAAAACGGCTTCCTTGGGATGGGGGTAGAGGAACATTGAGAGAAAGAGCGAGAGAGAGAGAGAGAGAGAGAGAGAGAGTTGGAATTAGCTGTAAAGGGGCATGAGAGATCTCTCTGGGGTGATGAAAGTGTTCTATATCTTGAATGTGGGACACTTACATGAGTGTTTCCATGTCAAAGATCATGCATTTTATTGCCTATAAATTATCCCTTAATAAACTTGAAAAGCACAGACATCTTATAAGCATTAGCAAAGTAAGAAGGTTGGCAACTCTTGGGCTGACCTTATTGGTGCGAGGATGACCTCAAGTTCAAATCCTTTCTAGGGAAGGTCACCCAAATAGAATTTCGTATTCTGTTGTTGGCTCTTCAGACTCGGTCTTGCAAAGTTTGATGCTAGAACGCTAATGAGTAAGCACTGGAGAGTAAAAAGAGAAAGTTTTCACGTTCAATGGTGGGACAGTTGTCCTAGTGAGACCCTCCTCTGAAGTCTCTGAGGAGAGCACTGCTCTTGACCTCAGACTAACTAAATTGACAGTTCCCACACAGCACTGATCCACTCCAAGCCTCACTGTCCCCTGTAAAGAAAAAAAAAGTTAGAATTTTGTGAGGATTTTTTTTTAGGATTAAATGAAATAATTATGTAAGGCAACCAATAAGGTACTTGGCATGTAGCAATCACTGAATTCTGTCATTTTATGTTTTTGAAGATAAACCTTTTGAGGTTTCTCTGAGGTCCTTCATTTTATAAACAGGACTGGAGAACACAAATGTATCAGGGTGGAAGTGGCGAGACTTGTGAATGTAGAATTAATTTTTGTTATCTTGCCGTGGATTTCTGTTTCTTCTTTTTAGGACTCAAGATACTGGTACCTTTTGTTTATTCGTTAGCTAGATCTCCTTAAGCTGCAAGTGACAGAAATGCAACTCATGCCAATGTCAGCAAGAGGAAATTTTACTGGCTCATGTAACTGAAAATCCAGGATCTTATATTTTCATAGCTCTACAACTTTGAATAGGCCCAACAAAATTGCCTTGTTGAATCTCACGAAGCCTACGTGGGTCCTGTTTCCATATCTGAACCAATCACTGTGTTGACGAGGATGGAATTTTTTCATCATAGGCTTACTCTGTCACCCAGAAGTAGGGTCAGCACCACCAGAACCACATGGGGACAGAGGAAAGACATTATTTCCCACAGAAAAATACAGGTGCTGCTCTGTTTTGTCTTGTTTTTGTATGTCTAACAAGTGGTTTCTCTGGCACTACAGATTGTTCTCTCTGTGTTTGCAATATCATTGTGGATTATGCACAAGCAGGTTAGTGTTCTGGGGGGAGATTCACTCCTGTGAAGCTGCCTACGCGTCACATGATTCTGCTACTCAGTTTTCACATCTATTCCCAGTGAGGCACCCATTCTAAAAAAAGAAAAAGAACATTAGCTCCACAAAGCAGGGAGGGGGGGAAGCTATTCCTACTAAGAATCTATGATTTTGTCTTGTTAAACAGACTTCGGAATCTTTTTTTCCATTTACACAAAGTTTGAGTTCATTCAGTGTACCACCCTTTTGTACACTGAAGATGTCTTAGTCGGGAGGGAGAGAAAGATGGAATTGTTTGTTTTTTCAAGTATTCATTTTTACAAACAGGCTAGTTGGTCACTTGGAACACTTTAATTGCTTCCTGTTATGAGACCAGTCAAATTGGATGAATGAATTAGACCATTCATGTAGAAGCCATAAATGCCAACTGAATGGCCAAGAAACTAAACTCCCCCTTTCCAAATGGCAGCCAGAAAGTTTTTAAACCAATGCTGATGGTAGGCTGGCGTCATCCTCACCATCATTTTGTATTTTGGGACTTTGTATATTTTGCAATGTGTTTATATAACATGTGGGTAGTCGACACTGACTGTTTCCTGTGATTATTGATCCATGCTTTTCTATCATGTATCTGTTTTGTTTAGATATAGAAACCTATCAAAATGCAGTGGGTCACCAAGAAAATTTCTGATTAATCTTGTTCAATCAGCACATGGTATTCCCCTAGGATGGCCAAGCAGTGAGGTGGAATGATCTGGGTCCTTGAGACCCTCATGGCTCTGCATCTGCATCTTTTTTAACCTCTGAACTTCCCACTCTGTGACTTGGTTGTATAAGTTAGGCAAGCCAAGACTTTCTTTTACTTGCAGCCCAAACTAATACAGTGTGCCTATCATCATCCATCCATTCATTTATTCATTCAATCTAACATTTCTAAATTGAGTCAAAGCACAGTCTTGTCCAATCCTAAGCCAAAAAAAAAAAAAAAAATCCAAAAAACAAAAACGAAAACAAAACTGGAGGCATCAACCTGATTTCAAACTATACTATAAGGCTACAGTAGTCAAAACAGCATGGTACTAGTACCAAAACAGAGATATAGACCAACAGAACAGAGTCCTCAGAAATAACACCACACATCTACAACCATCTGATCTTTGACAAACCTGACAAAAACAAGCAATGGGGAAAGGATTCCCTGTTTAATAAATGGTGTTGGGAAAACTGGCTAGCCATATGCAGCAAGCTGAAACTGGACCCCTTCCTTACACCATATACAAAAATTAACTCAAGATAGATTAAAGATTTAAACATAAGACCTAAAACCATAAAAATCCTAGAAGAAAACCTAGGCAATATCATTCAGGACATAGGCAAGGGCAAAAACTTCATGACTAAAATACCAAAAGCAATGGCAACAAAGGCCAAAATAGACAAATGGGATCTAATTAAACTTAAGAGCTACTGCTTAGCAAAACAAACTATCATCAGAGTGAACAGGCAACCTACAGAATGGGAGAAAAACTTTGCAATCTACTCATCTGACAAAGGGCTAATATTCAGAATCTACAAAGAACTTAAATTTATAAGAAAAAAACAACTCTATCAAAAAGTGGACAAAGGATATGAACAGACACTTCTCAAAAGGAGATATTTATGCAGCAAACAAACATATGAAAAAAAGCTCATCATCATTGGTCATTAGAGAAATGCAAATCAAAACCACAATTAGATACCATCTCATGCCAGTTAGAATGGCGATCATTAAAAAGTCAGGAGACAACAGATGCTGGAGAGGATGTGGAGAAATAGGAATGCTTTTACATTTTACACTGTTGGTGGGACTGTAAATTAGTTCAACCATTGTGGAAGACAGTGTAGTGATTCCTCAAGGGTCTAGAAATAGAAATACCATTTGACCCAGCAATCCCATTACTGGGTATATACCCAAAGGATTATAAATCATTCTATTATAAAGATATATGCACACGTATGTTTATTGCAGCACTGTTCACAGTAGCAAAGACTTGGAACCAACCCAAATGCCCATCAATGATAGACTGGATAAAGAAAATGTGGCACATATACACCATGGAATACTATGCAGCCATAAAAAGGAAGAGTTCACATCCTTTGCAGGGACATGGGTGAAGATGGAAACCATCATTCTCAGCAATAAGAACAGAACACAAGAACAGAAAACTTGTGTTCTTTCTAACACAAGAACAGAAAACTAAACACCGCATGTTCTCACTCATAAGTGGGAGTTGAGCAATGAGAACACATAAACACAGGGAGGGGAATATCACACACTGGGGCCTCTCAGGGGGTGGGGGGTGAGGGGAGGGATAGCATTAGGAGAAATACCTGATGTAGATGATGGAGTGATGGATGCCGCAAACCACCATGCCACGTGTATAACTATGTAACAAACCTGCATGGTCTGCACATGTACCCCAGAACTTAAAGTATATTTTTAAAAAAAAGTACAGTCTTATCAACAATACCTTCAGCACTTTAGCTTCGCTAATGCCAAAGCTACAGAGCAGGTCTATGTACATGTTCCTGTAAATACTCTGTAAGAAATTGGCCTTTAGTCAGGCAGTGTGCAACAAAGAAGGCACATTGCTTCCCCCTTCCAGACACACCGGAACCAAGATGGTAGTTTTCAGTTAGATCAACCCAAGAGTATCTGCCAGGAATGCTTTTGGCTACAAATAAGGAAAGTACGACAAAAACTAGCTGGAACACTGAGGCATTTGTTGCTTGGAACAAAAAGTCGAGAACTGGTAGAAGGCTCCATGATGCCTGCAGGGCTTGCGATTTGCCCAGCTTTGCTTCCCATCATTGTCAGTGTGTGGGCTCCTGACCTCATGAATGTTGCCTCATGGCTGGAAGGTGGCTTTTACATCTCCAGATACAGCACCTCACTCAGGCAGAAAGAAGAAAAGGGGAAGCAGCAACACCCTATTTCCCAGATAATTTCAATTTATGTCTCATGGTCAGATATGTGTCACAGGGCATCCCTAGGCGCACAGGAGTCTGGCAGAGTAAATGTTTTTTTTTGTCCAACATATTGCTACCCTAGCAAAATCGAATTTTCCTTACTATGAAGAAAGAAAGGATCTTATTAGCTAGGCAGCCAGCAATACCTGCCACACTGTCTCAGATATTTACCTTTAGTTCTTTAAGGAACTATGGACACTCTTTAATTTGGGATTTTATAAAGAAAGCAAGAAAATGTGTTGGGAGGGACCAAACTCATTCCATAGAATTAACTGCTTACAATTAACTTGAGCACGGAAAAGAGGCTCCAAACTACAAGCGATGACGATAATTCGGTCCCACATGATCCTTATCTGGAAGGAGTGATGTAACTCTTAATTGGGTTCAGCACAGGGAAATGTTTCTGCCTGGATCTTCATCTCTCATCCTCTTGGTTCTAATCCATTCACAGATGTTCTTTGGGTCCCACGATTATATCCAGTTGTTTCCCTCTAGCAGAGCTGATGGATAAATTGTACTCTCTCTGCCTATTGTCATTGTCCATCCATCCATTTACTCATTCAATCTAATGTTTCTAAATCCAGTCGAAGTACTGTCTTGTCAACAATGCTTCTAGCACTTTAACTTTGCTAGTGCCAAGGTATACAGCAAGTCTACGTAAGCGTTCCTTCAATGTGGTCTCAAAATGCTTTGCTTTTCTTTCTCTCCTTCAGGGTTGCACAGATACTTTATGTCACTCTCTGTTATGAGCAAGCTGTGATCTTCACAGCAAAAGTAGAAGCAGTTTTGTTGTCTGTGCTGATTTTTGACAGAAATGCAAACCTTTCCGCTAGGAAAAAAGTCCTCTTTTCAGAGCCATCACTGACTCTCTAAAACTAGGGAGATGCTCAGTGCAGCACAATTAAGCAACGACTCTCATCCTTCCTGCAGCCAGCACCACTAGCCTACAAGCCCAGGGTTTTGCTGTTTAACTCCATGGTGGGAGATAGGTGGAGTTCCTGTTTTCACACAGGGAGAAAACAAGAGCAAGAAAGTAATGGAACATTTTAATACTTTCCTCTAGGCTTGCACAAGTAATTCAGGAGCCTCATTCCTAAGAATTATAGTAAATATGATAATTTTTCTAAGAAATGGAGGGAGACTTTCTTCCATGAACACACGTGAACACATGATTTTCCTAAAGGTGCTAGGAGGTATCTTGGAAATGCACAGACAGATGGTTTCTTAGTCAGCTTGGGCTGCTGTAACAAAATGCCACAGGGTGACACAGACCACAGACATTTGACTCTCATGATTCTGTAAGCTTGGAAGTCCAAGATCAAGGTATCCACAGGTTTGGTTCCTGGTGAGGGCTGTCTTCCTGGCTTGCAGACAGCCACCTTCTTGCTATGTTCACATATGGTAAAGAGAACAAGCTCTGGTTTCTCTTCCTCCTGTCCCATCATGGAGGCCCCCACCCTCATGACCTCATCTAAACCTAATTACCTCCCAAAGTCCCCACCCCAAAATACCATCCACTGGGATTTAGAGCTTCAACATAAGAATTTGGGGGAGACACAAACCTTTAGTCCATAACCAATGGTAAAGGGTGGGTGAAAGGAGTATCCTAACAGGGATAACGCAAAGAGGTGTTTTGGTTATTTATTGTTTTGCAATATCCCCCCTAAATTTAGTGGCTTAAAGCAACAACCATTTTATCATATCTCATGATTCTGCGGGTTGCCTAGGGATGGGCTGGCAGTTCTTCTGCTGGTCTTGCTTAAGTTCTTTCTTGCAGCTGTAGTCAGTTGGCAGCTGGGGCTGCCACTGGACTGAATGTCAAGGCCTCAGATGCTTAGAGGCCAAGTGGCCTGTCTCCAGGTGATGGTTCATCCTCTAAGGCCTCTCCCTGTAGCCTGGCTCTACAGCAGAGGAAATTGGACTTCCTCCATAGTGGCTCAAGGCATGGCCAAAGATTTCAGGTCTTTGTCATGCCTGGGCTCAGAAATCCAGAAACATCACTTTTTCCAAATTCTATTGGTCAAAGTAGTTAAAGGTCAAATCCAGATTTGGTGGCAGAGAATGTATAAACGTACGAGGAGTTTTAATGCTTACAGTGTGAAAAAGAAGAGAAGAAAAAGCACCAGACCAAACTTGCCTATTTCACAGCTAGATGTGTAGCCAGCACCAATGGCCCACAGCACATAATTTATGAGACATCCTGACTTTGGGTATCTGGGTTGTGAAATAGGGTTGCGTAAGATTTTGGAGTCAGGCTTAGAGCCAGAGAGTCTGTCACTAATACACTCATTTCCTCTCCACAGCTCCACATATGTTTTTAATAATCCTTTCCTTGCAATGAAAATAAGGCCTACTTTAAAGCATCTGAAAAAAAGGTAGAAAAATGGCCTCATTCTGCTGTGAAGGAAGCCTTCTCGACCACCTGTAACAGCGCCTTACTTAAACAAAACGGTGTTGATTATTTTTAGCATAACTTAAGCCCCGGGAGACTAATGAGGTGTTAACAGTGTGTGTTAATTATGTGATTTTTGTTGTCTTCATTAAAGTTAAGATTCTCAATCCTATTTGCCACCTGAAGTCCCAGTGGAGACACATTACTCTTCTGACCCTGGCATCTTTTAGTTCCCTGCAGTTCACACAATCACTTAAACATATTTTGCTTCCCCTGCAGAGAACCAGATGAGCATGCTCACATGCTCAGAGGACCTTGGATTCCCTCCTTTTAATTCTTATCCATTTTTAATCTCTATTATGAGTTGTTAGATCTTACAGTAAGTTCATGGTGTGGGAAACTAGCGACACGAGCTCATATTTCACCATTTAGACATTGTCCTTCACTCAACAGAAAACTGCCAGAGAAGCTGAAAACCAGGAATAAGGAGAAACACAAAAATCAGTTTTCATTGCTTTTGGCAAGCATTTTAATTAACCAAGGAATTGTGTTGAATACATACGACTCTGATTATTTTAAACTTCTGCAGTATATGCTATACTTCTGTTCCAAGTGACGATACGTTCCATCCAGCATAACCTTTCCTTAGAAAGAGATAATCACCTAACCCAGACTCATTTGAAGCTGCAATCAACACCCGTTTCATGACTTTGTCTGTATCGCTGATGTTCTGGAGTAACTTTATTTGGCAATGGTGTTAGGGGCCTTATTGCAAGTCCAGGAGGTAATGGAGTTCAGGATTTCAGCCAAGGATGTCTTAATAATGGCCTCATCAGGGTGTATGAAGTTGTAATGAAAATAGCAGGTGAATCTGACTGGCAAATAGCACATTATGAGTCTTTCTCGTACTTAGAGTTCTCTAAAAATGGAATGGGCTGTCACATGAGGTGATGAGCTTTCCATCAAAGAGTCAGGGTGTTGAGGTGGGGGTCTCTTATGAGGTGAGGGTTAGACTCAACAATCTGTCGGGCCCCTTCCACCTTTCATCTAGATTCTACCCACTGTTTTAAGTCCACACAGTCCAGTAGTCTTGACTTTGGCAATTTGCAAGCTGGGTTCCATGATGGAATGTGATAGAGTGGAAAGCCAGGCAGTCCTGGGTTCAAATCCCTGCTCTAGCACTATGTGATGGTGAGCAGGTTACTTAAGCTCTCTCTGTCCCTGTAAATGAGGATTGAAATATATTGCTACTACGGCTGTTGTGTTAGAAATATTGCATTTAAAATACGAGGCCCAAGGTAAGCACTCAGTAAATCACAGCTCTAGTTACCCTTAGGAATCTAATTCTCTTACTTTTTTATTGACTCTCCACTTCAGTGATACAGTCTTGGTTTATAAAACAGAAGAAATGAAGGGCTGGTAAAGACACAGAAACATGTTATGCTAATGCTGGGCCAGTTGAACAAAGCAGGCAGAGGAAATCTTCAGGAGTCACCAGGGAGAGTCTCCTGAGCAGGCAGAATCCTGCAGCGTCGTCCCTTCCCAGGAAAGGACATCAGCCTTGCTCAGTGCCTACAGTATGCTGGGCACATGCATGTGTTATCTTAATTCTCCATACCATTGTCATACCAATTCTGAGGTGGACCTGATCATCTATCTCCATTTTAAAGAGGAGAAAACTGATGTTCAGAGATGTTATGTGCCTAATCCAAGGCCATATGGCTATGGCTATTCCCAGATCCATCTCACCCACTCCACAACCAAGTACCCTCACCATTACGCTACATTCTCCATTTACAGGGGAGAGTAAACACAGGTGTCCAGGTGCTGCCTGGGAGAGATACTCTCACCTGATAGGATATGGTGATGGAAGACCAACCAAGGAGAGCCTCTGGAAAGCTAGTGTTTTCAGTTTGTAGATTCTTAATTAATTGTGATTTGCCATTAATTCATTATTTATCCATTTACTTTGGGTTTTACAGAGGAGATGTATGTGTCTCTTAGACCCTCATATCCCCTCCTGTCCATATGGTTCAAACAAAAAGGCATACAATGAAGTTACTCCCACACCCCGTCTCCCAGCTACCCAGTTCTCCTCATTAGAGACAGCTTACCAGTTTCTATGTACACCCTACCAGAGATTTATGTTTTTGTTTTCTTTGTTTTTTTTTTTTTTTTTTTTTTTTTTGGGTGTTTTTGTGTGTCACCCAGGCTGGAGTGTGGTGGCGCAAAATAAGCACACTGCAAATTCCACCTTCC
>CAUYQU010053995.1:0-79669 GCA_963574635.1 Cheracebus regulus | reverse complement strand
TTGCTATTGTAAACAGTGCCACAGTGAACATACATGTGCATGTATCTTTATAATAGAACAATTTATAACCATTTGGATATATATCCAGTAATGGGATTGCTGGGTCAAATGAATTTTCTATTTTTAGGTCCTTGAGGAATTGCCACACTGGGATGGAGACACTTTCAACTGACAGAGTGACTATTTACAAAGCAAGCTAGAGGTGATCAGACCAGGACTCAGGGAGAGATGCTTCAGATTTGGTTTCCATTGCATACATATTACAATTACAACTCAGCAAGAGTGGTTGGAAGGAATGGTTAATTATAAACTAAGTTGTAATGGGACAAGGAACAACTGGGTGATAAAGAGTGGCAGCTTTGGCAATCAGGTATCATAATAGATATCTTGGATTTTTTTGTGTTTTAGTATACCCAGATCATTCCTAAATCATTCAAAGAAGCACAGCTCTATTGCCAAACATGCAAGGCTGTCCTACTGCCTTGGACCACCATGTCACCAGGCAGGCAGAACTAAAGCTGAGAGCCTGTGATTGGGACATTCTGACAGGAGTTGGGGAATGAATGTTTCAGGTGTCTGGCACCACTTGTGACATTTGTGGGAGGTCTTGCGACCACGCCAGCAAGAGCTCAGGATGGCAGATGTTTGATGGCGTTGCATAGAGGCAGGTTTTGGAGCACGGAGATGTGCATCAGAGTCCAGGGAACAGAGCTGAGGTTGGATGTCAACAGCAATCCATTGGGAGGGCCTGAGCAGACAAAGAAGGGAGAGCACATGAGGGCCAGTGGCAGTGCAGCCAGGATGGGATGATGTGCAAGCTGGTCCAATGGGCGCCCACCTCCCCCAGTCTGTTCTGTGGCTACCCCTCCTGCTCTCTGTGGCCTCCTGAACTTATCAGACAGGAATGGAGACAGGCTGACCAGAAAGAGAGCTTCTCTTGTCCAAGAATGGCCTGGGTCCTTCAGAGGCATTATGGTGCTTAATACTTGCAACTAGCCTACCAGGTGTATATTTAGGCTTCATTTATACATAGGCTTCATTATAAACCTGAAGTTAGGAGAAGCAGCACACTGCTTACTTCAGTGGGAATCCAATGCTGTCTGACTCCAAAGCCCTAGAACTTGCTCCTGCACCCCTGGCACTTGGCTCAGATCTACTGACAAGCAAGAAAGCTTGTAGAGTGATGCCCAAAGGACAATGGCAGAATATGCTCCTTTCATAAAGCAGTCAGAATTACAAAATTCAAGGGGATGGAGAATCTTTGTATTCTTACCAGTAATCAATGGTGTATTCTAGAATTTTAGAATTCCGGGACTCTATTTTATTAACTTCTGTTTTTATCTTTACCATTTTGCACTGAGTATTGTCTTTGGGTTTATTCTCTGCAATTAAAAAAACCTTAACTAGGTTGCCAATTTATCATTTTTCTCTTTAACTGGTTTGCAAATTGTCATGCACATAACTGGGGATACTTTACAGTGAGGACATTGGATATTAAAGCTTCACAGAGGACCTATTAACTTTTGCTGAACAAGACAAAGCTTTAGATACTTCCTATCAGTGCTGTTCTCTCTCCTTCATGAATCTATTGCTTCACAGAAAATGTTTTAAAAGACACGAAACACTAAAACAACCACAACCACCACAACAAAACACAACCCCTGTCATCTATTTTAAAACAGTCCTTATAATGATAGTTCACAAACATGTGTGACTCGCAGATCATTATAAAGCGTAATAAGTACTGACTATGCTTGTAGTAGTTTAACAATTTAAAAATCATTTTAGTGACTATTTTATAGTCATCTAAAATATAATCTCTCACTATGGCTACAAAAATAGGTGGCAGCTGGTTTGCACAATACTGTGATTTTTGTGATGTTGTTATTTGAATTAATTTGGTCCTCACAATTTTGGACACTGAATGGATTTTAGGTCCACTGAATGAATACACTGAAAATACGGTCAGTGTGACTGGTTTTGCTATAACGTGAGAGACTTTGATTTGCACTTAAAACCACTTGGCTTCTTTACTCTTTTTCTGGACCTGCCTTTCATGGTCCAGGAACACCCTTTATAACACTGACTACACAACTGCCCTCCTGTGTTTTAGGCACAGAAAGTACTAACTACTCCTGTGTCCCGCAATGTCCTAGACACTTGATACTGTCAGTCTTCAAACTCCTTGCCACTGTAATATCATTGTGGCTTTGACTGGAATTTCTCTGCATATTAATGAGATTGACCATCTTTTTTATATTTTACTTTTCTCTTGCACGAAGTACCCATTGAAATAATTTGCCTACTTCTCTATCAGATTGTTGTTTTTGTATCTATATATTGGGAATATTTTATATGTTTCAAAAAAATACTTGCTCAGTGATCTGTGTTGCAAATATTTTATTCCAGAGTGTATCGTCTTTTCACATCTTCATTGTATCTCAATTTTCAGACCAATTGATCAACAATTTCCTTGATTGTGTTTTTTGACTCTTAAGGAAAGTTTTCCTCATTCATGGTAATAGTCTACTACGTTGTCTTTCAAAACTTTTATGGTTTTGCTTTTAACGTTTATGTTGTAAATTTACCTTGGAATGATTTTGGTGTATTATGTGAGATAGGGATCCTAGGTCATTTTCTTCCCTATTTAAAAGTGGTTGTTGCTATACATTTTCCCATGTCCTCCAGTGCTAGCTGTCGTAATTGGGTTTCTATTCTTGTGTAAGTATATTTGTTTATCTCTACACAAATGAAACATATGTCACTGATCATATTTTCATAGTATGTCTTGATATGTGGTAAGCTCCATCATTCCAATGTATTCTTCCCTCCAACAATGCTCATTTTTGACTGTTGACTCTTACATATAAATTTTAGAGCCAGCTTGATCTAACTGTTTACCTGATGGAAATTTGTCTGGATTGTTCTTGAATAGAAAGGTCAATTTGAAGATAATCAACATCCTAATACATTAAGTCTTCCTATATAGGTATCTTATTTTTTGGTTAGGTCTTTTAAATTTGTACATCTATTAATATTGTGGTTATTCCTAGGCATTTAAATTTTGGTTTCTATTGTAAATTTCATATTATTTAATATTAAATTTCCACACTGTAAATACATTTGGCTGGGGTATACAAACACAATTAACTTTTCTCTATTTATTTTGTATCCCACATTCTCTTAAAATTACATTGTTTAATTCTAATAATTCATCAGTAGATTCTTTGGGACTTTCTACAGAACATTGTATTATCTGCAAATAATTATGATTTTTTTCTAGTCATTTAAGATGTCATTCTCTTATTTTGACAATTTATATGCCATTTAGATGTTCTAGTCATTTAAGAGCCAGTCTATTATTTTGTATCTTCTTCTTGCCTTTTATTGCTGGCTACAACCTCAGATATAATGTCCAAGGAAAGTGTGATATTAGGAATCACTGTCATGCAATTCATTTTAAAGGGAAGGATTTTAACAGTCCACCATTAACTGTAATGTTTTTTCCTAGGATTTTAGTTTAAGTAAGGTTTTAAAATTTCCTACTATTCTGAGCAATACTTTCATGAATATTGAATAATATTAAATCCCTTTTTCTCACTTTTCCCCATTTGTGTATACATATTTTAATCTATCAATGAGTTTTTGATGCTAAACCATGTAGTTATAAGATGAAACCCTACAAAGCCATAACATAGCATTCTATATGTGTTAGATTTTATGCACATGTTCTTTCTCTTGTTCTTTGTAGATGGATGAGTTTGGTATTTTATTTTGTTTTATTTTTTTGCCTCCTTTTTCTTATCTGATTTTAGTGTTTGGAGAAAATTAACTTCATAAACTGACTTAAATGGTATTCTTTTCCTCTGTACTATGAAAGAGTTTGTATAAGATTCGCTTTTTAAAAAATAAATCATGCAATAATTACTTGTACAATTATCAGGCATGATATTTCCTTTTTTCAAAAGATTTTACACTACTGATTCAACAGATTTAAGGGATGTTGGACTGTTTGTTTGATTTTTTTTTAACTCTTCTTGAGTCATGTGTTATTTTTTGCCTAAAAATCTGTTCACTCTGTTTTGGTTTACATGTTAAATTACCATCAGGTTGTGCTCAGTGTACTCCTCTTTTTATGTCATGAAGCATCTATGATTTGAATTTCTTTTCCTTTTCAGAAGTTGCTTCTGTGTATTCTCTTAATAGTGTGAAAATGTTCATTAGAGATTTCTTAATTTTATGAGATTTAAAATAAACCTGTTTTTTTTCTAACCTCTCATATTTTAGTTCTCTATTTTATTAACTTCTGTTTTTATCTTTACCATTTTGCACTGAGTATTGTCTTTGGGTTTATTCTCTGCAATTAAAATAGGATGATTCTCTTTCTTTCTTTTTCTTTTTTTTCTTCCTTTCCTTTTCTTTCTTTTCTTTTCTTTTCTTTCTTTCTTTCTCTTTCTTTCTTTCTTTCTTTTTCTTTCTTTATTTTAGTGTTATTTCAGGTACATCCTTTGTAAGTTTTTTCCAATTTTTTATTACAATAAAATACACATAACATAAGACTTACTTGCCTTACCCTTTTTAAAAGTATAAAGTAGTTCAGTGGTATTAGGCACATTAACATTGTTGTGCAACCATCACCACCAGCCATCCTCAGAATTTTTTTTCAATCTTGTAAAACTGAAACTCTGTTCCTATTAAACAACTCTCCATTCTCCCAGCTCCTCAGTCCATGAAACTCACTGTTCCACTTTCTCTCTCTAAAATTTTGAGTACTCTAAGTATGTTCTTTTTGTGTGTGACTGGTTTCTTTTACTTAGCAAAATATCATTAATATTCATACATGTTATAGTATTTGTGAGAATTTCCTTTCTTTTGAAGGCTGAATAACATTTCATTGCATGTAAAGACCATGTGCTTATCCCCTCACCTATGGATGAACATCGGTAACTCTCAAGTTTTAGCAATTGTGAATAGTGCTGCTATGGACATGAATATACAGATATCTCTTTGAGATTCTACTTTCAGTTTCTTTGAGTCTAACCCAGAAGCAGGATTTCTAAATCTCTTGGTAATTCTACTTTTAATTCTTTAAGAACTGCCATATTATTTTCCACAGTGCTGTACTACTTGACATTCCCACCAGCACAAGGGTACCAAATCTTCACATCCTCACCAGCACTTGCTATTATTATTATTTTTGATATTGGCTATCTTAATGGGTGTGATGTGCCTATGTGTTTTGATATGTAGTTTTTGAAATAATGTTTAGTTAACAATTTTATTCCCAAAGATATTTATTCTTCAATAGAGGAGTTATTGGGAAGTATAATTTCAATTTCACAGGTTATAAATATTTTAATTTTCAAAAAATAAATTGCATTCATGTCAACACTTAAAATTTGCTTGTTTCTAACAACTAAAATTAAATGCTATTATTTATGTTATTATTTTGTCAACCAGTCAATAGTTATTTAGATTTACCCATCAGATTTACTAACGTATTTATTTTTTCTTACAGATCAGATTTTCCGAGTTGATATTTCTTATTTTTAGAAAAATACATTTAGAATTTTCTTTAGTTGGTGTCTATAGATCCATTTTTGGTTATCTGAGAAAGTGTTTTATTTTTCCTCTGTTCTCCAGACTTTTACTAAATATACAACTCTAGATGGACAGCCCTTTTTGCCCGCACCTCCATGATATTATTCCATTGTCTTCTGGTTTCCATTACTGCTGTTGAAAGTCAGCTGTCAGTGGAATTTCCATTCAATTTCAGGTTTTTGTCTTTTCTTTGACTAATTTTCAGATCTTTACTTTGTCTTTGGTGTTCTAAAACACCAACACTTTGTATCTAAGTGTGAATTTTATTTTATTTATTTTGTTTGAGAGTCTCTGGGCTACCTGAATGTTAAGAGAAATATCTTATAATCAACTCTTGAATATTTTTAGCCATTACCACAAAAGATATTGTCCTATTTCCTCTCCTACTAGACTCTCAATAAATGTTAGACCAATATAATCTTTTCCATGTCTCTTAATAACCTCTCTCTATATTTAGCATCTCATTTTCCTTCTGTGCACAGTGTCAATAATTTCTTACAATTTAATTATCAGATAAATAATTCTTCAGCTATCTATAATTTGCTGTCTATTGTATTTTGAATTTAAATACTTTAAGAAATTTTTAGAAGTTTAATATAATTTTATTTTCCAACATGGGTGGTCATATTTTCATGTCACTAGTTCTTACTCCTGATACCCTATTTCCTCTTGCTTTTGATGTTCCTTTGACATTTATCTGTGGGAAAATTCTGGGAAAAATGAATTGAAATGGATTTTCTTTAAAAGAGTTTGTGTTTCCTATTAGAAACTTATGGATATTATAAATCTGGGACAGCTTGAATTCCTGGCTTTAAAATTTTCAAGCAATAGAGATAGCTAAAATTTGAGTTTGAAAATACATGTGAATGCCATCTAGGGACAATTAAATCTCAGTAGAGACACTTCTCCTTTTACATAGTGTCAATGCCAAGGTAAGTCAACTTTTACTTTTGTGTCCTTAAATGAGGTAATGTTGTTTCTAAATTACCCTAGTCTTCTGTCTTTTGACTTTAAGTAGGCATCTCTTTAGCGCCCCCATTTGGGAAAGTACTAGGCTTATTTCTTGTTCCTTGTGTTCCAAGTGTAGACATGAAACCAGAAGGTTAACTTCAGTAGGGTTTAACTGATGCTTCCAGGAAAAAGAAAGCTTATGTGTTTGGATTCTTTTTTCACTTATTAATTTGCTTTTGTGAAATACATGAAATATATTTTAAAATATGTTTTATAGTGTATTTTGTTTTTTTCCATAGGAGAGTATCTCAGGACATTCTGCTGTAATGTCAGAAATGCAATTCAGTTTTTAAAATCAATTTTCATGGACCTCAAAAATTGAATATTTAATCACACTTTCAAGTCTGTGATACACTATAACCATTAGTCATTGTTTTCCCTCTATGGGAAAACTCATTGTCATTGTTTCCCCCTATGGATAATCAACATCATGTGTTTAACATGTATTTTGGAAGTGTTTTTCAAAATGTGCATTGCTATCTGTGTGCATAACATGTGCATCACACACATGTTATCATAATCTCATCCTGTTTATTACTTTTTTGTAGTAAGCACTATTTTTAAAGATTTCTGTGTGTCTCCCTGTGTACATATACTCTGTTTCTTTTAACTGTTAAATAATGCTCCATTGTAGATATCCACCACATTTTACTGATCCTCTCTTCTTGGATAAATGTCACTGTGGTATTCAGCTGTGTATTTTCTTGTGCTACCATAGTGAAAGCTATAGGAAACATCCTCATACTTGTGCTCTTCAGAATTCACGGGTTATATCTTCGGTATGATTATACTTAATTTAACTAATAGTGCTAGATTGCTGTCTGCAATCACTAAAGTCAGTGTATACCACCACAAGCCATGCAGGAGAGCGTATGTATCCCACATAATCTCCAAATGCTTTACTCTATCTTGCTTTCTAATTTTGTTACCTATAAGCTTTGTCCATGATTACTAATACTGAACAGAAATATTTGCTGTCATATGATCCATTGACCATTTCTTTACTTGAGGTTTACGCTTTTGTTACTCTTCCAGATCACTAAGATACTGCTGTACATTTTTCTCAATCAACTTTATTGTTTCTTCTTTCACATTTAAATCTTTATTTAATTCAGCTAGTTCTGGGCAATTCACTTAGTAGTTAAGAGTTACATTTAGCTATCCACTTGAAGGTAGCTAGTGTATCTAAGAACTTGAGTTTTAATCTTATTTGGTTTTAGTTATTTTAAATTTAAAAACTTAATCAGTTTAAAATCATACATAATGTATTGCTTTGAATTTAACTATTGTATCATGGAAGATATTGCTTTATTGTGGTGTATGTGCTGGGCACATGCATTATTTCTGTTAGTAGACATAAACATTACCAATATAATTGGCATCAACCAATTTATTTAGTTCAAATATTTTTTTTCCATGTATGCATGCATTATTTCTGTTAGTAGACACAAACATTACCAATATAATTGGCATCAACCAATTTATTTAGTCTAAGTGATTTTTTCTATGATATAACATTGTAGTTTATTTTAATATATTGCAAAAATATAAAAACTTCGAGTGATGCCTAAGTAAATTATAATCAGTAATTACATTAAAAAGTGTTATTATTATTTGATATATTTAGCTTGTTTTTTTACTGTAAAAATAATATTACCTAATTTTTACATTTAGGATAAAACCATACTGCTGCTGCAGATTCAAATTCAGATGCAGATGTGTTTAATACAGTGGGAAACACTTTTAAAAAGAGCAAGTTTGGAAAAAAGTATGTCACGAATTTCATGATAAATAACAATTACAAATTGCTCTAGCAGAGCAAAAGATTAGCAACTTTTAAAGATAATAAGGTGCATAATATTAAGAGATGTTTTCAGCACATTCATAGTGAATTTATTAAGATACTTTCTCTCAATAGTCAAAAAAGCAGACAAAAATTAGTTATCTGAAATCAGAATTAAATGATCAACACAAAACTCTTCAATGATTTTCAACAGAAACTGAGCTTATAACTTTGGGTAGCTATAAATTGATTTGAACTCTTAAACAGAAAAAAAATCATTTTTAGTCAGAAAGATGGCAAAAATCATTATTACATTATGAAAAATTTATTAGAAAGTTGTAAGAAAAAGACTAAAAAAGGTATTTTTAATATAAGTGAAAGGCCATAGCTAAGCCACAGAATATTTGCCCATAAAGTACAATACCTTTTTCACAATATCAAGGATTTATTGATTCAACATTTGAAAAATGTCAGTACCTCTTGTTATATCATGTGATATGAGATGCTACTCAACTAATACTTTGGGTATATTTTGTCTCAACTACCAAATTTATGTAGAAATACTATCAATTCACAATCCTCATACTGTTTTCCATAGAGGTTGTACCAATTTACACTCCCACCAGCAGTATAAAAGTGTTGTCTTTTTACCACATCCATGCTAACATCTATTGTTTTTGGACTTTTTAATTATGGCTATTCTTGCAGGAGTAAAGTGGTGTCTCATTGTGGTTTTAATTTGCATTTCCTTGATAATTAGTGATGTTAAGCATTTTTTCATGTTTGTGGGCTGCTTGTATTTCCTCTTTTGAGAATTGTCTATTCATGTCCTTTGCCCACTTTTTGATGGGATTATTTGTTTTTCTATTGCTAATTTGTTTGATTTTCTTGTAGATTCTGGATATTAGTACTTTGTTGGATGCATACTTTGTGAATATTTTCTCCCACTCTGTGGGTTGTCTGTTTACTCTGCTGATTGTTTCTTTTGCTGTGTAGAAGCTCTTTAGTTTAATTAGGCCCCATATATGTATTTATTTTTTTGGCATTAGCTTTTTGGGGTCTTAGTCATGAATTCTTTGCCTAAGCCAATGTCCAGAAGAGTTTTCCAATGTTATCTTCTATAATTTTTATGGTTTCAAATCTTAAATTTAAGTCTTTATCAATCTTGAGTTGATTTTTGTATAGGGTGAGAGATGGTGATTCAGTTTTATTCTTCTGCATGTGACTTGCCAGTTTTTCCACTACCATTTATTTAATAGGGTGTCCCTTCCCCAATTTATGTTTCTGTATGCTTTGTTAAAAATCAGTATTTTGTTTATTTCTGGGTTCTCTATTCTGCTCTGTTGGTCTAAGTTCCTATTTTTATATCAATACTATGCTGCTTTAGTAACTGTAGCCTTGTAATATAATTTGAAATCCAGTAATGTGATGGCTCCAGATTCGTTCTTTTTGCTTAATATTGCTTTGGCTATATGAGTTCTCTTTTGGTTCCATATGAATTTTATGAGTTTTTTTTTGGTTCTGTGAAGAATGATGATGGGCATTGCATTGAATCTGTAGATTGCTTTGGGCAGTGTGCTCGTTTCCACAATATTGATTCTTCCCATCCAAGAGCATGGTCTCTGTTTCCACTTGTTCCTGTCATCTGTGATTTCTTTAAGCAGGGTTTTGTAGTTCTCCTTGTAGAGACCCTTCACCTGCTTGGTTAAGTACACTCCTAGGTATTTTATTTTTTTGCAGCTGTTGCAAAAGGGATCGTGCTCTTTATTTGATTCTTAGCTTGGTCACTGTTGGTATATAGCATTGCTACCAATTTGTGTATATTAATCTTTCCCAGTTCGGATGCTTATTTCTTTCCCTTGACTAGCTCTGACTAGGACTTCCAGTATAATATTGAATAGAAGTGGTAAAAGTGGGCATTCTTGTATGACAGTATTTTAAACACACTATTAGATTTAGTTTGTTATATTTTATTTAACATTTTTGCATCTACATTTACAAGTAACATGGATCTATAAATTTTTGCTGTTTATTTGCATGGAATTTATTTTATTTGGAAACCAAGAATACATTAACTTTACAAAATACATGGGACCTTTTTAATCAAGTCTGGAACTACCATTTCTTCAAAGTTTGGTAGGTCTGATTCAAAGTCAAATTTATAAGTTAATTATGTCAAATTATGAGACTGTATAGGACAAAAAGTATCTTTTAAATTTTGCTAATGTCATTATTATTGACAATCTGTTTAGTTTGTCTAAACAGATTTCTAAACTTTCTAAAATGTTCCTCTTAGACTCTAACAATTTGCTTTTCTACAAAAGCAAGATCATATTTTAAAAATATGGTCTTACTGGTCTCTTAAAAATAAAATTGTATAACATCTCTTCAAATATGCATTTTGTGATTACTACATTTGAAGCTGTCGATACGTTTGACTTTTCTCTATAGAACTTACTTTTAATTGAAAAAAATATTTCCTTAGGTGCTGAGATACATGCTTGTTCAAAGAAAATTCCATTAAATAGAGATTATTCCACAAATAGAGATTATTCTAATATTTGGTGAGCACATAATCCCAAAGATTTTTATTATCTGGCATAATCTTTCTTATTTGACAAATCTTTGCAAGACAAGAAATACAGAATAAATCATTTCATTTTATGATTCTTTTG
This sequence comes from Cheracebus regulus, assembly GCA_963574635.1. Lineage (NCBI taxonomy): Eukaryota > Metazoa > Chordata > Mammalia > Primates > Pitheciidae > Cheracebus > Cheracebus regulus. The sequence goes on along the minus strand of CAUYQU010053995.1, from coordinate 68,599 downwards.
CATACTTTGAAATGGCACCAAGTTATGGTAACTCTCACTCTCATTCTATTCTAGTATAGAATATACATTTATCCAATATTTTTAAAAAAGCTCTATGAACATATTTTCTGCATATCTAGATAATTCAAAACATGATTAAAAAAATTAAAAATTAAATCCAGTGTTTGAATGCTCATCATTTAATTTGTTCAGTTCTTTCCTTGCTTGCCACTTTGATCTGGATGCAGTAACTGGGCAGGACATTAGATGATTTCAACTTTGTTTTCAATAATTTTATTTGTTAAAATCTACAAACACAAGATTTTTAGCACTTCGCTTGTTGAATATGTTGATTACAGATTTTCAGCTAATTTTGAATAAAACATACCTCATGTTTACAGAACTTGTTTACAAACTGGTTGACACTGTTGTAGAACCTATAGGTTGTTTTGCAACATTCGAACATTTCTAAAATCTTCAAACATTTTCAAAATCTTAATGATAGTGGGCAACATAGAGAAAAAGTTGTTTAGTGCAAGGTTTTTCTTCTTTTATATTTAAAATTAGATTTATCATAAAAATTTGTAGTTCAGCTACAATAGCAATGAATATGTTAAATATATGTGTGTATATATATATACACATTCATTCATTCATATATGTATACACATTCATTCATTGAAATGTGTGTGTGTGTGTGTGGCTGTGTGTGTGTGTGTGTGTGGCTGTGTGTGTGTGTGTGTGTGTGCGAAATATGTACATTTTACAACCACCATAATCTCTCTTTTTGGATAGTAAAATATAATAACTTTTTAGAATTGTATTTATTAATTACTTAAGCTCCAAAACAAAGTCAAAAAATATTTCTGCTTTAGAAACTTAACTTCATAATTTAAAAATAATCTTTCCTTTAGCATTTCACTTCATAAAAATTTCTATTAACAATATTATTTAGAAGATTTTCTCTTTAATGTTGAATATTTAAATAGGATTTGTAGTAAAATTTGTAATAATGACAGATATTTAATTTTTGATTGAATGAACTTCAAGAAGTTTTACTTTGATTCCACAAACTGATTGAAAAAATGAATTATATTTGTGTCTGAATGTTTCTCTATTTGAAATATATGATGAGCTTGATATAAAGCTGTATCAGTTTATTATTTGCAACATTCTCCTATTAGGAGAGCCGACACATTATAAAGCTAATACTTTACTTTTAACATGGGCACAAAAATTCTTGCAATTGAAAATGAGTGAAATAAGTTTCAAATGAGTCATTTGATTCAAATGAACAGTTACGTTTCACTGAGTGATGTGTAAATCCTTTTTTATCTTAAAACAATTTCTAATTTTTTGAAATTGATGCTGGTGCTTCACTAGACTTTTGTCTTTAGCTTTTCTGATAGTCTCTTATAACACTGAAGCTCACATGGTAGTTGTTAACATAAATGTTAACACATATTTTGTGCAACTTACAGTCATTATTAGGTTTATTGAGATATGGCAATTACGTAATTTTTGTTAAATATTCACCTTTTAAAAAATAATTTCTGTCAAAATGATTTATTGTAGAACAAAACAGCAGTTCACAAATATATAACATTCATAAAATAATACAGTTACAAAGATGTGGAACAGTGATGAAGAGCAGATTAGTGGTTATCAGAGGTTCAAGGATGAGGGAGGGTGGGTGGGGCTATAAAGGGGTAGCTCAAGAAATTTTTGTGGTAATACAGCTCTGTATTCTGATATGGAGGTGGTTACACAAAGCTACACGTGATAGAATTGCATAGAGCTGTACACACACATACACACATGTGAAGCTCAGGACGAAAAGGATAGGTCACTACTGGTTTTCACTCACACATAAAGTTAAACTTTTTCTATTGACTGAGTTACATACTCATACAGGACCAATGCAGAAGGTCAAATGACAAAATGTCTATCTACTCATCCCTTCTTGGCTTATTTTGATGCACTTCCTGATAATGGCAGTACTTCACTAACACATGAAAATCTAAACCAATTTGCCAAACAAGAAGCAAGGACACAGTCACTAACAGAGTCTTTCTTGGGCAAACTGGAACTGGCAGTCCTCATATTTTTAGTCTTGAAGACATGAAGAGCCTAAAGGAGAAAAATGCACATCTCCCAAGGATTCTGACTTGGAGCTGGATGCAGTAACTGGACAGGTTTTTGGGTTGCTTCTCTTAGGCAGAGGGTGAAAGTGCTGAGTGCAAGAAAGAAGTGTGTGTCTGGATTTCGGGTAGCCATAGCCACAACCATGCCAGAACTTATTAGGGGATCACTAGCCAACATCTACATCTTTACTTCAGAATTTATTGAGACTTTATTTATGGTTTAATGCATGGCCTATTTTTAGAATGTTCTACATGTGTTTGAAAGAATATGTATTTTCTGTTTCTTTCTGGTAAAACTCTATGTAATAGTAGTTGGAGAATATTAATTGTATTGTTAGAGACATTGACAACTCTGCTTATTTTTTCACTATTTAATCATATCAGTTTTGCGAGGTAGTTCGTTAAGTTATCCACTTTGTTAAAATGACAAGATTCAAATAAAATACAAACGCAAAAACACTTTTAAAATAAAAGCAATAGAAAGCTGTATGTTGATAAATTCAATAACTGATTTTATTAAAAAATTGACATTTTAGACAGATTAAGGAAAAAATAGAAAACTACACAAAATATAAATGAGAAATGATATAAAATAGAGAAATTAGTAATTACAAAAACAATCATACACACATATTTTCTAATACACTTAGAAATATAGTAGTGAGGATAACATTCTAAGATAGTGTATCATTAAATTTGACTGAAAAAGTAGTGGAAATCACAAATAAGTCAATAATCAAGGAAGAAATAAAAAATTTTATCCAAGAATTTCCACAAAAAATTTTACTATAAATGTAAAAGACATTATAGATCATTTTTTAAATTTCAAAGTAATTTTTCATTCTAATATCACATAATCAATTTCAGAGCAAAGAAGCAGCTGGAAACTGTGGTCATATCATAAAACCAGGGCAACTAGGAGAATAAAATACAAAAAAGCACCAAGAACCATTTGTAGAACAATATTGCTTTCAAATATAAGTGCAAAAACTTAATCAGTTCAGCCAGCTACTATTTAAGTTGCTTTAATACAATAAACACCAATTGGATTGGTCTCCCACTGAAATGTAAAAATAATCTAATGTCCAGGAATTATCTAAGATAATGTAATAAAAAGATAGGTAAAATATGAATTTAGAAAGTGATGCTGAAACATACGGTGAAAAAAATCATATGTAATATAGCTTTAATACTTATGTTTTAAAACTTGGTACATTAAGAATGGAAGGATTTTACTGATAATTGGAGAAATGTAAATCAAAACCACAATAAAATATCATCTTATTCCAGTCAGAACGGTGATTTTTTTTTTTTTTTTTTAAGAAGCAACAGACGGCTGGGGCCGGTGGCCCACACCTGCAATCCTAACACTTTGGGAGGCTGAGATGGGCGGATGACCTGAGGTCAGGAGTTTGAGACCACCCTGGCCAACATGGCAAAACCCCATATCTACTAAAAACACAAAAAATTAGCCAGGCGTGGTGGCAGGCACCTGTAATCCCAGGTACTTGGGAAGTTGAGGCAGGAGAATCACTGGAACCCAGGAGGCAGAGGTTGCAGTTAGTTGAGATCACATGCACCATGGCATTCCAGCCTGGCCAACTGAGCGAGACTCCATCTCAGAAAAAAGAAAAAAAAAGAAACAACAGATGCTGGCAAGGTTTCAGAGAAATAGGAACTCTTTTACACCATTGGTGGGAATGTAAATTAGTTCAACCACTGTGGAAGACAGTGTGGCAATTCTTCAAAGATTTAGAACTGGAAATACCATTTGAACTAGCAATCCCATTACTGGATATATGCCCAAAGGAATAGAGATCATTCTATTATAAAGATACATGCATGTGTATGTTAATTGCAGCACTATTCACAATAGCAAAGACATGGAATCTACCCAAATGCCCATCAATTATAGACTGGATTGAAAAAATGTGGTACATATACACCATGGAATACTATGCAGCCATGAAAAGTAACACGATCGTGTCCATTGCAGGGACATGGATGAAGTTGGAAGCCTTATCCTTAGGAAACTAATGCAGGAACAGAAAACCAAACACTGCATGTTCTCACTTTTAAGTGGGAGCTGAACAATGAGAACACATGGACACAAGGAGGAAAACAACACTTACTGGGGCCTGTCAGGGGAGGGTGGGGGTGGGGTGAGCATAGGGAAAAGAGCTAATGCATGCCGGGCTTAATACGTTGGTGATGGGCTGATAGGTGCAGCAAACCACAATGGCACACATTTAGGTATGTAACAAACCTGCACATCCTGCACATGTACTCAGGAACTTGAAATAAAAAACAATAAAATAACTATTAAAAAAACACTATAAGCATAAGAAAAGAATGGAAGAATTTTTAACACGAAAAATTAAGTACATTAATATAAATTATAATGTGCTTTATAATGTTTAATCATATAATTATATTTAATTACATAATAAATTATAGTTACACATAATATGTATATTATATAATATGTACATATATTTCTTTATGCAGAATGTAAAGGATAATGTGCAATTTTCTTCTTTAGGTTCTTCATATTATATATGTATGTATAATATATAAATACATGCTTATATATTTAGATATATAATGCTGCCATTATATATCTATATATTTATAGATATATAAATACATGTTTATACATTATATAAATACATGTTATATAAATACATGTATAAATATATAGATATATAATGTTAGCAGCCAATATCATAGTGAAAACTGTTCCACTAGAAATGCAAAATATGTACCCATTATTTAACATTATCCCAGAATTTGTGGCCAATAAAGCAAGAGTTTAATCAGAAGTAAGGAATCTAAATATAGGAGAGCAGAAAAAATGTGTATTATTTGTGGATGATACAACATAAGTAGAGGAAATAGGAGAACGTTAATTACAAAAACTATTCAAATGAATAAGAGTTTAGCAAATTGGGCAGACATGAAGAACTTTCTTAAATATTAACCAATAATTAGCTGGAAAAATATTTTTAGAAGATACAATTGACAGGGACAACATGAGAAAAAATGAAAACTATTATAGTAAATATGTGAAAACAAAACAAGAACACTTCAGACCTTTCTTACTGGACAGAAGAGAAATGCTTAAGTAAATGGACACACCTGATTAGGGCAGTGCCCCTCACGGGGCAGAGGGAGTATGATGGAGAAGAGAAATCAGATATCTGTTCCCCAGGATCTGATTTGCTCTAAGAAGAAGCTGAAATTCTCAGCCTTGCTCTACTTCCTACTATACTGGGAAACACAGTCTGGTCTTTGGAAGCTTGGGCCTAAGGGCTTGAACTCCAACCACTAAGAAGTTTCTCAACTGTAATCTTCCTGAGTTCATGCAGGAGGAAAGAGGAAGCCCGGTATAGGACTCATGCTCTATGCCACATCTTTAGTCTATCTGTTATTATTGCAGTGTTTGCAATCTTTGCCTTGCCATTTAATAAAGTGAGCATTTGTTTTTCATGTAGGGAAAATGTGGTACTCAATTCTTAGGTTCAAAAATCGCTGACTACCCTCCCAAACCCATAATTGCATTTTTTTTTTTAAGTTCACTTCTTCTTAACAGGCAAAATGAAGGTAAAGATCTATAGGACAATAGCCCAGGTCTAATGGCAAAAGGGGGAAAAAGAGTTTGTTGTCTACTTTTTTAACTCTTGAGCAGATTTTTCCCTTTTTAAAACTCTGTTGTTTTTTTATTTAGAATGTATTCAAGTATTAATTTTTTAACCAATGTTTATATTAGCTTGCTATGTGCTAAGTACCATGTTAAGTGTGTGGGTAAAATGATGGATATATATGTGTATGTATATATGTATGTGTGTTGGCCTGTATGTATGCACACACATGTATATCCTCACTAAGAAAAATACATATACAAGGAGAAAAGACTGGAAAAGAACACATGACAATATTCTGGGTGGTAGCATTACAGGTGGTAATTTTTGTTTTTCAAATGCTTATAAAAAGCATGGATTATTATTTATTATCTAGAAAAAATATTTTGAGGAATTTTTCAAAGCCATAGAGATTTGAATTGCTGAATTGCGATCTCTATTGTTCTCTTCATGCATGAGTTTCACATTAAATGTGAATTCGATTTCTAAAAACCACCGTCAGACCATGATTTAACACTACTGCTAGCTGGTGGTGGGTTACTATAATTGCAGGTTTGACTGATATGATGATTAGCTTCTACGTAAATTTGATTCTTGAATTTTTCTCTTCTGTGACATGTCATGGTCAAAGGCACATGTCACCCTATTGGATATCTTATTTCTTTAATGGAGGAGAGCTGTGTTTGAGCTCTGATGAGCAGCCTGGTCTTCAGAATACCCAATCATCCACTTGTAATGGAGTTTCCCTAAAAAGATGCATTAAAAAGGGAAACACATTATAAAATTGACAGACTGGCCCTGGAAAGAAATAATGAGCCCTGGCAAAAATAGAACCTTGCATAAATTGACCAATGTTCTTTCTTTCCCTTGCCTCTGCATAGTTCTACAAAGCAAGGTAATTTTTTTCCATTCTGGGTCCTTCATAGGCTAGGGTCTAAATATTGACCTCTCAGTTTTCTGTACAAATTACCCTTTTTGCACCCAGCTGATCTCTGGATGATTAAATTTTTACCAGAATCTCTTTATTAAGCCTCTCTTCGCCCACCTCTGCCTCCCGAGTGGCTGGGATTGTGGGCACATGCCACCATGCCTGGCTAATTCTTTTGTGTATTTTTGGTAGAGACAGGGTTTCACCCTGTTGACCAGGCTGGTCTTGGATTCCTGACCCCAGGTGATCCACCTGCTTTGACCTCTGAAAGTGGTGAGATTGCATGCTGGAGCCACCACAACTGACCACACAATCCCATTTATTTTGTAGCTTGGGCTCAATAATAAAATAAACATTTTTTTATTTTATAAAAAAATAATTCTTTTGAATATTACACCAAGAGCCCCTTTTGTAGCTTGGGCTCTTGGTGTAATATTCAAAAACTTATTGTGGCTGGGCACAGTGGCTCATGCCTGTAATCCCAGCACTTTGGAGGGCTGGGGTGGGCGGATCACCTGAGGTCAGGACTTTGAGACAGCGTGATCAGCATGGTAGAGCCCCATCTCTACTAAAAATACAAAAATTAGTTGAGTGTGGTGCTGGGCACCTGTAGTCCCAGCTACTCGGGTGTCTGAGGCAAGAGAGTAGCTTGAACCTGGGGAGGAGTGGCAAAGGCTGCAGTGAGTGGAGATTGTGCCATTGTACTCCAGCCTGGGCAACAGAGTGAAACTCCATCTCAAAATATAAATAAATAAAATTATTGTCAAGACCAATGTCAAGGACATTTTCCCCTATGTTCTCTTCTTGGATTTTTATGGTTTCAGGTCTTACTTTTAGGTCTTTTATCTATTTTGAGTTTTTTGGGGGTACCATGTAAGATAATGATCCAATATCATTTTTTACATATAGAAATTCAGTTTTCCTGGAACTATTTAGTGAAGAGATGATTTTTTCCTCATTATGCCCCTTTGGTGCCCTTTTCAAAAAGTAGCTAACCATGAATATTTGGATTTATTTCTGGGAACTCTATTATGTTTCACTGGTCTATGTTTCTGTTTCTATGATGATACCATACTATATTGATTACTATAGCTCTGTAATACAGTTTTAAATCAGGATGTGTGGAAAAAAAGAGACAAAGCAAACAAATCTCTAGAGATGATTTTTGACTCTTCAGTCTCCTTAAGCCAAAACCAAACAAAATCAATACCAACTCCTCTCACACTATACATTGTAATTTTTCCAACCTGGATGAAATTGGTGTTCCTTCCTAACAGAATTTCCTTAAATAGTTTGATCATTCCTGCACCCTTCTTCTTTCTTGTTATGCGCCATCATCAAGTTGTCAGCTCAGTGATGCCTAGTCCCTGTTTCAGAATTCTAACTTACCTTTGAAAATTTCACCAAAAGGAGAGAATATAATGTTTTCAATTAATCAATAACCTAAACTGGAGATGAAGAAGGGGGATCACTAAATAAACAAGTGAGGAGCAAGCAAACATGAACACTGAGTTTTCTCAAAGCTAGATGCAAGTTTTCTTATATGTTCACACACCTAATATTGGCATGCAGAGCATGATCTCTATGTGATTAATATGTATGTTTGATGTTTGATCACGCAATGCCTTCCAATATCAGACAGGTTAACGTCAGAAATTAGTTTGTAGTAGTTCCCCACCATGAATGTTTACAGATATTATGACTCCTATGGTGATTTTACAATCAATGACATCCTGGAATGAAGAAAACAAAAGTATCTGTCCCTCATGATAAGCCCTGTTTTGGTGATGAACGTGAATGACTGAATGTTTGGCAGAGCATTTTGAGCACTTCAGTAATGCAGAATGCCCATTCTGCTTTGGATCGTTTGCAAAATTCAGCCACAAAGCAAAGCCATGTCTGGAGCCAATGGGAGATCTATATTTACATTTTAGGACGAGACTTGCTTCCTTTATGCCCTAAAATACTGTTGAAGAGTGAGAGAAAAAGAGGAACACTTCTAACTGGAAGGGGTTTGTTTTGCTTTTCTCATTTAAAAAGACAATTTTAGTTAAGATTTTAAAATAAACTATTTAACAAGATAAACAAAGGCAAAGTTTCCTGTAACTACAAACACAAAATCAAATTCTGGGGTTTGCTAGAGATGAGACTGGGTGTAGAAGAGATGGGATTTTAAAGGAGGCTTTTGTGTGTGATCTATCATTACTTTTGTCTTTGAAATGAATACATTGAAGAAGTGGTTAACAATTAGCTACCGCCAAAGAGAATTGTTGTGCGGGTTCTTGTGCAGGCTGACATGCTTCTCATTCACTAACGTGGGAGCAGGACAGAGAACGCCGAGTTCTCCATAGAAGTTGGAGGTGTCTGGAAAGTTCCTCCAGAACACCAGCTGCCTACCTGACAGTCACATTCAGCAGGAGAACATGGGCACATGTGCTATGCTCCCGGACAGATAGTCTCCTGGATTTGAATTGTAATGAGATTAATTCAGAAAAACAGCAAGACAGGAGATATGTATTGATTTTGATACCAACTGTGGCAGTTAAACCACAATTATCTTTGCACAATAGTGTTCAGTGCTTACGTAAATAGGTGAATTTTTTAAATACATGGATTTTCTCCCCATTTTTAAAAGGAGCATGTCAGGAAGTGTTACAATCTATGACACAAAGGACAAAATGAGGAAGGTGACGTTTAGCTGAAAATAGGAAACTAATTCTAAGAACTGCCAGCTTGAAACTCAAATCCTGATTCCTTCCACTAGATAATGACGCAAGGAGTTCCTCTGTATTCACAGCAGCTCAGATAATTTAGCTGTTTTGTAAGAATCCCCAGGAGTTGGAAACCCTAGTTCCAAACAGAAAATATTTTGTACTTACCACCCACTTAAGAAAATAATGAGAATCGCTGCCCCTCCTTCAGTTTCAAAGTAACTCAGAGCTCCCTCTACCAAGGACACAGGGACATGGAACCTGGGAGCCAAGTGCTCGCTTTGCTTAGATCTGAAGACCTAGTTCTGGGAATTTTCGCTTGTAAATACAGAAGATAATATGGTGCAGTGGACAAAGAGCTCTGATTGTGGAATCACAGACTTTGCTGGATTTTGTCTCTACCATTTATGCACTGTCCTTGGACCAATAAGTCCCTTGATTTCTGGGAGTGTGACAAGGGAACCAATATTAGCCATATAGCTCCTAAGATTGTTATAAGAATAAAAATAAGACAATGATAGAAAAAGTACTATGGACATTATGATATTCATGACATTGTCATTATTATTAAGGAATGTGAGTTTAGAGTTTATTTACAGTATTCTAATTTTTAAAATATAGATTTCCTCTTTGTATAAAATATTTTCTGGTATTTTCCTATTTCTAGCTTTCTGTCAAATCTTCCAATATAGGTGAATGAAAGCAAAGATCTATTTCAAGCTAACTGGAGTAAACCTATATTTTATCTAATATTACTCTCCTTATCATGTATACAAATTAACCATTAGGTTAAATCATATTAAATTGGTAATTCTGGAGGTAAAAATAATTCAGTATTGGCTATTATGTACGTTTCAACCTAATACAACCATTCTCATCATATAGATGAATCAGATGGGACATAGAGAGATCAGCCCAAAGTGAAACAGAACACGGCAGAACGGAAATTCCATCTCAGGGTCCCTCTGCACACAAAGCCTCTGCACCATATTGACAGCAATTGAGCCAGCTTAGTGCATTTTCTCTGCTGCCTGGGACGTAATTTTATGGACTTGAGATGAATCAGCACAGCCTGGCACTCTCACCTCCCACCCATCCTGGGCTTCATTTTCCTTTTATTAGGGATTCCCCACACTTTCCACCAGCACTGGGCTACTCCAATCTGCACCTTTCTGCTTGGAACACAGCCTGAGGACGCATCTTTGCTGTATTAGTTTCCACGAGTGTCATTCTAATGGTCAAACATCTGCTCATATTCTTGACCTTGATTATATGTCCTTTTCATCTTAAGCACGTTATCTGAGAATTCAGATCCAAGCTAGGTTTTGGAGCATTACTAAACATGTGAGCACACTTTCTTTTGAGAGCCTTGGACCTTGGAATGCTACCTTTTTTTTCGTTTGTTTGTGTTTTGCTTGCCTTGACACTGATGAGACGGAGCCTAGGAATCTGAGTTTTAGAGAGATACTCTTTGCCTCTAAAGTAGTGCATCAGCTTACATTTTTTGAGTGATTACTATTTATAGGCACTGTGTCCTTTACATGTGCCTGTATTTTAATTCTCATACTAGCACTCTGAGGTCGGTATTGCCATGAACTCACTTGACAGATAAAGAAAATGACGCACATGAAAGTGAGGGTCTTGCTCAAGCTTGTGTGGTTAGGAGGCACTAGTGCGGGGGATTCTCATCCAGGCTGTTGGACTTCGGATCCTGAGCTGTACCACAATATTCCATTGTCTCCTTGGCGTCGGCGCCTGAATTATTTCTTCACTTGTCTAAATATTTAATGCCAAATCTTTATATGTAAATGTACACACTTGTGATTCATTATCCAGCTTGAACATGATTTTAAATCCAAGTAGCCATAAATATATTCATATTTTGTATCAAGTAAACAAATCTTTTGACAATTAAAAAACATCTTTTTACTTTTAAGCAGATGTTTGGGTCCCTGTGGAAGTAGTCTCTAGCTAACATGAGATGCCGTGATGCCTGAGCCAAAGTGACAGGCATCTAAGCGATTTCTGCTGTTTTGTATGGGATTACGGAAAGACATGAGAGGCCATTTCATGCTCTGGAGCATTACTGCTTAGTCCCAGGATGTCACAGAACCCTGACAATAGGTGGTGTTGGATCATGTGCATGTTTCAGTTCTGAGGAACTTCTCTGCTCATTAATTTATCAAAGCTCCATTTAGGAAAATCTTGCCTTTTAGTTTTGGGGAAACCCTGACTTTTTTTTTTTTTCCAGATTTTTGCTGCTTAAACTAATGAAGGATGATGAATGTGCATTGCTTATTTTTCTAAATTAGTAACAATTCCTTGAAATACAGACAAAATAATGCAGGGAATATATTTATGGCAGATAGATAGCATGATACAGTGGAACGAATGAGAGAGGCAGAAACCAAGGAACCGGCTTAAATGTTGGCCCAGCTACCTACCAGCTACGTAAGAGTGGGAAAGCCAGTTAAGCTTTCTGAATCTCAGTTTGTTTATTCCTTCATTCATTCATCTTTTAAGTTTCCACCAAGTTTTAGGTGGAGACTTAGGTCCTGAATAAGACACTGCAGGGGTTTCTTTTTTTCCTCTATAAAACAGCAGTAGCACTACTTCTTTGAGTTCCAAAATGTTTGTTATAAAACGCAGTTTCCAGGCAGGTGTGAGCATCTTCATATTAAGAAGCTTAATTAAAGTATGATTCACTTTATCCATTAAAAAATTTTACAATTTAAAATATCATACTTAAAAATTGTGGTAACATAGACATAACATAAACACAGTGGCTCACGCCTATAATCCTAGTAGTTTGGGAGGCTGAGGCGGGTGGATCATCTGAGGTCAGGAGTTCAAGACCAGTCTGGCCAACATGGCGAAATCTCATCTCTACTAAAAATACAAAAATTAGCCAAGTGTAGTGGTGGGCACCTGTAATCCCGGCTACTGGGGAGGCTAAGGCAGGAGAGTCACTTGAACCCAGGAGGTGGAGGTTGCAGTGAGCTGAGATAGTGCCACTGCACTCCAGCCTGGGCTACAGAGTGAGACTCCATCTCAAAAACCAACAAGCAATGTACCATTTAAATCATTTTAAATAAAAAAGTCGATGACATTAGTTTATTCAAAGTATTTTGGAACCATTGCCATCATTGAATTTTTATGACCTCAAGTGAAAATCTGTATCCCATTAATCCTATCCCCAACTCCTAGCAACTGCAAATCTGCTTTTTGTCTCTATGAATTTGCTTATTTTGGATATTTAATATAAATGGAAGAATATAATATGTGACCTTTTGTGTCTGGGTTCATTCACTTAGCATAATGGTTTTGTGCCATGTTGTAATCATGCAACATTTATTTTTTAGATGAATAGTATTCCATTGACTGAATACACCACATTTTATCTATTTACCTGTTGATAGACATTTGGGTCGTTGCCGCTATGAACATTTGTGTATATGCTTTTGCTTACACATCTATTTTGAATTCTTATGGGTATACACTTAGGAGTGGAATTGCTGGGCCATATGGTAATTCTACGTTTAAATTGTTGATGAACAGTCAATTATTTTCCACAGCAGCTATGCCATTAGACATTCCTGCCAACAGCATGTAAGTGTTCTGCTTTCTCCACATCCTCACTCATGCCTGTTATTTTCCACTTTTAAAATGTTGGTTATTCTAGTGGGTGTGAAGTGATATCGCATCGTTTTGATTTGAATTTATTTAATGACGAATGATGCTGAGCCTCTTTTCATGTGCTTGTTGGCCATTTGTATATCGTCTTTGGAAAAACGTCCATTCAAGTCCTTTGCACATTTAAAAATTGGTTTGCTTTTCTTGATTGAGTTTGAAAGCTCTTTATAGATTCTGGGCATTAGACCCTTATCAGACATATGCTTTGGAAATGCTTTCTCCCATTCTCTGAGTTGTTGTCTCACTCTCTTGATTATGTTTTTTGAGGGGACAAAGTGTTTTATGCTGACTGTCCAGTGTATCTATTTATTTATTTTATGTCACTTCTGCTTTTGGTGTCATTTCTAAGAAACCTTTGCCAAACCCCAGGCCCTGAAGAGTCACTCACATGTTTTCTTCTGAGTTTTGTTGTTTTAATTCTTACATTTAGGTTGATCCATTTTGAGTTAATATTTGTCTATTTTGTGAGGTAAGTGTCCAGTTTTGTTGTTTTATATGTGAATATACAGTTGTCCCAGTGCCATTTATTGAATAGACTCTTCTTTACCAAATGGATAATATTGGCACTGCATTGAACAACCAATTGACCATGAATGGTTTTATTTCTGGGATCTCAGTTCTATTTTGTTGATCTATATGTCTAGCCTCATGTCAGTATCACATACCAATATCACAGCTTTGGAAATGAAAAGTGTAGCGTTTCAGCCCTGTTCTTTCTCTTCAGATTGGTTGGGGATATTCAAGGTCCTTTGCAATTTCATGTAGGTTTTAGGATTGACTTTTCATTTTCTACAAAAAAGGTTGCTGAAATTTTTATAGGGATTGAATCTATAGATCACCTTGTGGAGTATTTTCATTTTAATGGTATTAAATCTTTCAATCCGTAAACATAGTGTGTCTTTCTATTTATTGATGTATTTTTTAAATTGAGGTTTTGTAGTTTTTTTAGCATAGAAATATTGGCTCTTTTTGGTTAAATTTATTTGTATGTATTTTATTCCTTTGAATGCTATTGTAAATGGAATGTTTAAAACCAATGTTCAAATTGCTTATTGTTCATGTATAGATTTGCAACTGATTTTTGCATATTGATGTCATATCCTACAACCTTGCTGTTCACATTTATTAATTCTGTTTTTTTAGTGTGCTCTCTAGCATATTCTATATAAAGATCATGTCATCTGCAAATAAATATAGGTCTACTTCTTCTTTTCCAATCTAAAAGCCTTTTATTCCTTTCCCTGAATAATTGCTCTGGCTGGAACTTCCAGTACAATGTGAAATAGAAGCAGTGAGAATGAACATCGTTGTCTTATTCTTGATCTTAGGGGAAAACATTCAGTCCTTTTCTACTGAATTAGCTGTGGATGTTTCATAGATATCTTTTATCAGGGTCAGGAAATTTCCATTTTTTTCATAGCTTTTTGAGTGTTTTTATCATGAAGGGGGTTAGATTTTTATCAAATGCCTTTTCTGCAATTAATTTAGAGGATCATACAGTTTTATAATTTATTCTGTTGATATGATATATTACACTAATTAATTTTCAGATATTAAACCAACCTTGAATTACTAGAATAAGTTCCACTTGGTGTGCATATACATGGTATATAGTTTTTTATATGTAACTGGTTTTGGCTTGCTAGTATTTTGTTAAAGGTTTTTATATCTATATTAATATGATATACTGATTTGTTTTTTGTGATATTTTTGGTCTCAATAGGAAGTTAGGAATTCATAAGGGGCAAGGAGTAGGGGAAGATTGGAAGTATTCCAAGGCTCCTAACTAACTAGGGAAAATTTTTCAAATCATACAACCGTGCAAAAAGAGCAAGACAGAGTATACTATGCTTTCCATTTAACTTTGGCATACATTTAGGGCTTCCTTAATCTGTTTTATCTCTTTTGTAAGCTTACTTATTGAATTGGCTGAAGAGATAGGAACAAAGCGTTATAGCCACGAAAGCACTTAATTGTGGTATCATTGGTGGAATATGCCTTTGAATAGACTTGATTTCTCTTACCTTTTTGTTCCTCTATGTGTAGGGGATGATCTATGAAAAGCCTATTAAAAGTAACATGAGCCTATCTTATTATGTTTGGCTAAAGTTAGAATCCAGTAAATGTTTGTGTTCCTTTCCTAATCAGTACATTACCTGGAATTAATAACCAGTAAACAAAATATGAATACTCCCAATACTTTTTGAGGTTGTGAGCATATGTCATTATTAATTTAATCTCCCCCCAGCAAATTGTGTTTATGCACACATACACATACACACTGCCCCCCATACAGGTATGAAAATGCGTATATATGCATCTCTGTGTGTATCTGATTAAACATGACTCTACTTTTGAATATTCAGTGAAAATTAAGAAATAATTCATACAGATGATATAGGATGGCTTAAGTCTACAAGTTAAAATTATCATACTGGGTTAAAAAGCAAAATAGTACATGCAAATTAATTTCCCATCATAAGTTGCTTATTTCCAATTTTCACAGCAGCTGTGACATAGGTTTGAGGGCTGACATTTCATCCCTGGCTGTGTGAAGTTTCCAACTCATGACTGTTTGTTGCTGAGAGTCCAGAGCAGAACTGAAGGAAAGATACTTCCACCGTCTCTCCCCAGAGAGGGAGGGGCTGGGAGCTCCTTGCCGCAGGCTGACCTCTGTTCCCTCCCCTGCTGAGCTGGTGGTTGCCCAGCCCCTACCAGTGTTACCTCACTTCCTCTATTTGGAGGTCCTCCTCTACCTCTTCCCTAATTCATCTCCATGACGTGTCTCAAATTTTTCTGCATGAAGTTGTCACTAATGCACTTCACTCACTATGGCCACTCCTTTGGGCCCCTCTATCTTGAGATAGGTCAGATGACATTTATAGAAGGAACTCCATCTCTAGCCATGTAATGAGGTAAAGAGGCAGGCCTAGATGGTGCTTAGTGTCCCCACCAGGGTAAGAAAATGGAGATTGGAGGAGCCCACAGGGTGAGGATGCTGTCAGGGCAGGGGAGGCTGGGAAAGAGTGTCCAAGAGCACAGCAATCTCAATCATGTTCAGGGCAAGCTGTCAGCTGTGGGAGTGGGAGTGGGGTAGGCAGGTGGTGATGGGATCCTAGTGGTAGATAGGGTGGAGACCATGAACATGTCTAGTAAATGATGCCAAGTGGGATGGAACCACTTGAAAAACTGGTTCTTGCAGCCTGGGTCCTTGCCACCTGGACCCAGGTGGACTTGATATTGAGAGCAAGGCATTTAGTGGACTAAATGGAGACAGAAAAGGACACCCAAGTCCATTCCATAGACTGAGGCATGCATGGGACAGGGAGAGTTGGTGATCGGGGCCCAGAACACAACCTCCCTGGTTAGCCACGTAGTAAGAGTGATGATATTAAGTTCTGCCTGTTGAATGGAGAGAAGGAGGTGGTTGCAGAAGTTTAAGTAATTGCAACCTCAGTCAAAAGTGATTCAGGAACTAGCTGTGGGAGAGGGAGTGAACATTTGGGTAGGGGTGATCCTTGAACTGAATTGTAAGAGAGTAATGGGAGAGATCTCAGGTGGGCAGGTTACAGCGTCATGCCAGGAAAGGAGACCTGCCGATTGGGCCACTCAGTTGTCAAAGGCTTCCAATTTTTTCAGGTTGAAGAGGATCAACTTTGTGAGGGCATCTTGAAGTGATCGCATTCTCAGAAACAAACTCATGATAGGCAAACTCACATGATGCCAAATTACAGTCCAAAAACAATCCTTTTGTGAATTTATCATAAGAATCATTTCTTTCTAGTGATATTTATGTATGTGACTCATCGTACCACTTTCAAAAAAGTAAGTATTAGGATATGATTAGAGCACAGGATGGTGAAAACTCCCAGAACACTTCCCGGTACTATTCAGGTCTCTTTAATGCCAATGTGGGCCTAGTCCCAAATTTGACATGCGCCACTCATGGCTTTCCTCTCTTCCCTTTTGTAACTCAGATTCCTTCTACCGCCACCTCCCCTCAGGCCTGTCTCTATCATGGATGGGACTACTGTTTCTTCATTTGGTTTCTGTGTGGTCTTACTATCTCTTGCTTTGATAGAGGAGATACTGCTTTTCTAAAGACCACCGCAGAGTGCCACCTTCTGCATTGCCTGAGAATTCTGGTAACTGAACTTAGATGCTCATCTTAGGTGTAAGAACACACTCTTCTCTGTATGGGCCAAGCAGGCAGAATGATACAGCCTGAGTCCTTCCAACACTTTAGCTCCTTAGTTTTTCTGATGAATGAGTGGATGGAGAGATGGATGAAGAGCTCACAAACTCAAAAACAACCAGAAGCATAACATCCACTAGTCTTTCTGTCTTTCATGAAACCTCACCTTCTCATCATTTTCCTTTTCTGTTTGATTGTCACAGTTGAGCACTTATTCCTCAGCACTATTCCTAGGGTTTCCACTCCAGAGATGTGCATCCTCTTCCTGACCTGGGAATGTACCACCACTTGGTGCTGAATCGTGTCCCCAAAGTGCTCAAGGGGCCTCCCCAGGAAGGCAGAACGCATGCTTAAACCTGGGACTCTTAAGAAAATGCATATTCTGACTCTGTAGGTCTGAGGTGGGGTGCAAGGATCTGCATTGCTACCAAGTTTCCAGGTAGTGCAGGTGCCACTTGATCCTGGACCTTGAGTAACAAGGCCGTAGTGGTAAAATGAAAAGCTTAGAGCCTAACTCTCGTGAGTAGGAGTCTCAGTTTTCTCCATTATCAGCTTCATAACCTTGGACAAATCCCTCAACCTCTCTGAGCCTCAGTTTTGTGTCTGAGCATGAGGATGCCACTTGGTTCCCAGGTTCTTGTGAGGGTGGAGGTCATGTACGTTTGGTGCCTCTGCCAGTGTGCGCCACCTGCCGTCCTCACCAGGCCCTTCCCTTCAAGCCCTGCCTGAGTCCCTCCTTCACCGAATATCTGGCTTCTCTATCTGGAGGATCCTGGAAGGACAAGGCACAGCTGTTCCCAGGGCCTTTTCTAAGGCATTCAGTCTGCTCTGGGGCCAAGTAGCCCTGTCGTGTGGTTGCAGACCCTATTTCTACCAGGAGTCACCCTTCCTCTGGCCTCTGGATCTCAGCTCCCAACCCCTGGGATCTTCCTGAGCTTTGGAGGCATACCTGGCTTAGACCCTTACCTGCTACTGGCGCTGTGGAAAAGTGCTCACCCTTATGCCATCAGTCATGGAGAGCAGGTAGCCAATACCTTTCCCCCACCTCAGCCACAGCTCCTAGCTGGAGAGGATGAATAAGTCTTGCTTCTAAATGGAATGAGGTTTACCTTTGTCTGGGGAGCACATTTCTTTCTTGTGGTGATCTGTCTCTAAGAATTGGTTACTGGCCTGCATTTTCCCAAAGGTCTGGTAGCCCAATTTCAACCTGAGAAGTGGTTCCTCTTTGGCATTTAAAGACCACTTCAGTTTCCGTTGCCACGTGAGATGTGCAATCCCAGATTGCTGAGCAGGGCTTTGGCCACAGGCTTCCTGCCTGCAAAGGAGAAGAGAGCCTGGCTTTTTACTTGAAAGAGAGCAGGAGGCTCTTGTGTAGAGAGCAAGGGGAAATCATTAAGTTGTCCATGATTACCAAAGGATATGTAAGAAATATGTTGTCTAAAGTGGAAATTGCTACCCTTGGGTAACAGGAAAAGGCTGAGCATTACATTATAAGTAGGAAATGGGAGATAATGAAATCGATGCCAAGCACACAGTGCAACCTCGATAAGGGAGTTTGCATCACAGCCCTCCAATTCATTTTCACAGACAGTTCTTCTCTCGGGCATGTAAACTTTGTCTCTAATATTAATCGGTGAAATGAAAAAAGAGATTTGCCCAGTTGTGGTTACTGTTATTGGAGACTAATATCAATAAAGTGGTAGTAAAATATCCCCACAATATCCTCTGACATTGGAAAGAACCTCAAGGGATGAAAGCTGACTTGTGAATTCCCCCACCCTATAAAATGCTGCTGGTTCTAAGGTCTTGTGGAAGTCAGAGAGAAGTCATTTCATTTAAGTCTTAATGGACTCGAGCTTTTAAACAATTGGTGTACACAGCCCCAGCATGTCAGGAGAGGCCATAGGTAACGTCTGTAAAAAAGATTTGGCACACCAAATGATTCACCCAGCATATCAGGTAGGCAGCTGCAAGGCAGGCTCCTTCCATATATGACTATATTCATAGAACGGTAATGCCAGCAAATGCCCAGGAACCACCTCCTCATATCACAGACCCAGACTATTCCTTGGCCCAGCAAGGCATAGTCCACAAGTTAGGAGCCAAGCTGGAACAAAGACTCCCAGCTCCCATCCCAGGAGGAGTGCCACACAGATCCCCACAGCCCAGCCCTCCTGACCCACCCTCTGCTCTCGTGGAAGTTGTAATGTGAGGTCACTGGGGTGCCTAATTCCCCTGGGGGTTGGGGAGGCCTTCATAATCAGGTCTGTGGGACGGGTGACTTCTGGAATCTTGCATCCATGGAACAACATGCCGCCTGTGCTTGGAAACAGCTGTGATTTAACTCGATACACACACACACAAATCAAAGGTATCCTCAAAGCATGATAAAAGAAATGGATGGTGTGAAGCTCCCCATCAGCAACAAAACCCACAGGCATGGAGCTCCGGCCCGGACTCCTCAGGGCGGAGAGCCATGGAGACTGCAGTGCTGGGTTGGGCCAAGGTGTCACCAGATTCAGCCCTCAAGTCAGAGAAGGGGACATTTGGGCCATAGGGGAAATGGCTTGTCCAGCGTCACTGGGGATGTCCCTGGCTAACCATGGGTAAGGACCCACGGTTTCGGGATGCTTGGCTGCCACACTCTCCCTATGGCACCCCGTTCTGGGTCAGGAAAAGGCAGGGTCCCTAGCTGCCTAGGTGAGCTAGTTAAGGCACTGTGGGGCAAATCAGAATCACCTCCAGGGAGCTTATGCAGAACAGCAGTGTTTATTATGGGGAGGCACAGGTCTCTCTCTGAACCCATAGGAAGCTTTCGGCTTTTTTTTCACTACCTCTGTCTCACACACACACGTTTCTGTTGGGGTCTGACCCTTTCTCTATAGACAGTCTTATTTGCACCTCACTGCTTGTGGCAGAATAGTCCATCAATCCAGCCACCCAAGACTCTCTCAGTCTCAACTCCACAGGGATGCGATATTTGACGGTGCTGGTCTCTGATGCTCACCTGCAGTTGCAGGTGAGGACTGGCAGGTACAACTGGTCTAAAATCAGACAATGAGAGGCTGTTCCTGAGACTCCAGGAACCTGCACCGGGTTGTAAATGGATTCCGCAGACACAGGTGTCGCTACATCGAGGTATCTGTGTCCTTTCCCCACACCCAAGGCAGCCTCACCAAATCCAAGTACTCACCAACCCTATGTTTCTGTCGTCTACACTCAGATGACAGGCAGGACCCTAGAAGAGGGAGCGGGAGACTAGGCTGCATGCTCACGCAGCCCTGCCTTTGCAGGCTCTGTCCTCACTCCGGGGTCAAGTGCACCCATCAGGAGAGATTCCGGGCTGTCCACTCTCGCAAGCAGCCTTCCCTGCATTAACAACCATGATGCTCCCTCCATCCAGTGAGAACCTCCAGCAGGCCGGTGTTGGGGATGTGTGTATCAGAGAGGTGAAAGGTCTTTTTTTACTAACTGCTTTCTTGCTTCAAAATAACCTCAAGCTCCCCCTGGAACATGAGCTTGGAAGTTCATGGTCCCTGACAGCAGCCACGGAGAATAACAAGGTGTGTGAACTGGGAACCGGGGAGGCAGCCCATCTCTTCTGTGTATTGAAAGCCAGTTTCCCAACTCTCCTTTCTGACCCATGGGAATTTCTGAACTGCCCCCAACGGGTCTCCTGGCCTCCCAGGTCCCTCTTTTTTAATCTAGCTCTGCCATTGGCTCTACTGAGTTTTTCAAAGGAAACTTTCCTCTCTTGTTTTAACCCTGCCAAAACTCACCAGGGCTGAATGAGCTCAAGTTTAAGTTTGAAGCAGAGCTCTAAAGCCCTGTGGGACCTGGTGCCTTTCCATTCCAGCCCTCTGCAGACATGCTCTAAACCTGGGATTTCAGGGAGCACTTCAGCCAGTGCAGAGCAAGCTAGGTGGCATGGTCAGCCCGCCTCCAGCGACAGACGTGCTCTGAGGGCTCCCTGAGCAGTTCCAGCACAGGGAACAAGGCGGGGATGTTGTGGGTCCTTGGTCCTGTTTGACGCCATGACTCTGAGTGGTGAGGGGACATAGATCGATTGCCATTCTAATTCCGATGTGTGAATTATTGAGTTTTGGTCACACAGAACTTGGCTGCAGTTTTTGAAATTAAATGGTGCATATCTGCATCTCTTTGTTACAACTGTTGTTAATTAGGACTCATGAAATCTGTGCCAAGGTTCAAAAGGGTAAGCAACAGTGTCTGAGGACTATGAGGTCCGGAGGCACCAAGGAGCTCATAGAACTGGCACTGACTGAATTCTTGTCAATGCCCAATTCTGTGCTAAGCCATTTATAGATCTCAGAAGGACAGATGGAAAAACTGGCAAAGATAAGGGGAGTTTAATGACTGCTAATATCCAGAAAAGGACAGGCCTCAAGGGAAAAAGATATGGTGGAAAGAGGCTGGCTCAGAAGAGTGCAACAGAACTCAGGCGGATGCTGCTCTTGCCTCCACCTCAATCTTTGGTGAAAGATAAATCTTTCCTGGAAAACATCATGCCACAGTCAGTAGGATCCATCTGTCCAGGTTTGCTGTGAGCAGAGCCCCTGTGCTCTCTGGAAAATATAGCCACACTGCTCTGGGGACACTCATGTCCCCAGCTTTTCGCTAAGGAGGTGGATAAATGAGGCCTGGAGAAATCCCTGCTACCTCCAG
Source organism: Cheracebus regulus (assembly GCA_963574635.1). Taxonomy (NCBI): domain Eukaryota; kingdom Metazoa; phylum Chordata; class Mammalia; order Primates; family Pitheciidae; genus Cheracebus; species Cheracebus regulus. The sequence goes on along the minus strand of CAUYQU010053995.1, from coordinate 46,622 downwards.
GTCTGGTTTGGGAGCCGTTCTGCAGGAGTTCCCCGCCACACCACCCCATCTCTGAGGCTCTTCTTTGTGCTAAGAAGGGTATGGGGACCCCAGAGAGGGTGGCAGCAGCTGCTACTATCCAGGCATCTGAGGGCAGCTGGTTGACCAGAGAGAGCTTCCTTCCAGAGAGAGGCAGCCCCGAGGGTCCCTGGAAAAACACCCAAGTGCCTCAGTCCCTTAACAAAATGCTCCTTCCAGAAACAAGAGCTTTCTCTTTTCAACTCAATTTCAGTAGCTGAGCATCTGCCAGTCTGTGCTTCACGTCCAACTTCCTCATCTTCCTTGTCCGGCCCGAATGCAATCTCCCTTCCCAGGGGTGCAGCAGGCCTCCCTAGATTTGACAATGAATACTTGGCCTGGCCTCAGTTTCCTGAAGAGGCCGGGAGACCAACAGCTTCTTCCCTTCATGCTGCTGGGTTAATTAAAGTAGCTCATCTTTGTTTAGTGGCAGCTGTGAGCCAGACAACGTGATAATTTCCTCATTGTATATGCTAAACCCGAGGCTATCCTCTGTTTTACAGATGGGGAAATTGAGGCACATAGGAGGACGTGATCTGCTGAGATTTTGCCCAGGATGGCTGGGATCCCAGGTTGTGATGTAAATCTATGCCTTTCTGAAAACTGAAAGGCAGCCTATGTGAGGAGATCCACGGAGGTGTTGTGGGAGGAGAGAAGAGAGCACAGTAGAGGATACAAGACCCAGGGTGTCCCCGAGCAGGCACCCAAGGAGCTCAGCCCCTCCCACCGCCCTGAGGTCACCACCAAGGCCTGGTTTGTGTGAGGCGCATAGCGTAGACAAAGAGGGCTGGGAGGGTGCGATTGCCGCAGTGTGTGGCAGTGGGTTGTGCTAAATTTGTTGAGACTGAAATGAAGAGGAGTGGGGAGTGAGGAGGCACAAAAACGTGCACATTTGGAAAGGCCCAGAATAGCAGAAGGGACTGTGCTCTCCAGCCAGGGAGGCGAAAACACGTCCCACTGCCTGGAGCAGACACTCTTGGGAGGAAACGGAGGCAGCTGGTGAAGACCAGGCGCTCTTCAACCCTGGGCAGTTCCTCTCATGTAGAAGCCAAGGTACGGATGTGGTTTCCAACTCTCTGGAGGCCTCAAAAGATATGTATCCTGGCCTCATGCGTGCTTGATTGAGAGATAAGTGCTGGCCTGGAACCGAGGGGAGCAGGGTGCCTGGTACATGTCTCCACTGCTCCCCATCGCCCAGGGCAGTGCCCAAGGTCCACCTGCTTTGTGCACTCTGCTCCTGCCCTGCCCTTCCCCCACACCCACATCCGCTGCTACCTCCGCCTGGCTGGAACACCTGCCCAGGTCAAGCACTGTGGCCTGTGTCTGTCCCACAACCACGGACAACATTCCTCTTGCTCTTATCCCATCCTAGGCCACATCTGTTCTTTGTGAATAGAGAAAAGCCACAGTGTGAGAGCAGTGGAAGGATGTATGCCCCATGTGCCCGCCTGCCCGCCTGCCTGCCTGCCCCATCTCCTGCCCCATCCCGTGCCCTGGCCTGCCTGCCCCTCTTTCTCCAGCGTCGTCATGTTGCTTGCTCTCAGTTCTTGTTCCTGTGCCTTGGGTTGGGCCATCCACTCCCTTCTGTAGGATATGGGGCTCCCACCTGCCCTGCCCACCCTCCGGGATGGGCTCTGCCTTAAGCCTCAGCTCCAGTCTTGTCTCATGGGCTGCTCAGGGCCAGCCCCACTCTGTCCCCTGCTGGGCACTCCGTCACATACTTCCTCATTTTCTTGGTACCATTCTTTATGCATCTGTGGTTCTTCATTGAATATATTCACTGAATATACCGGGACCATTTCTCCTTCATTTTTTCATCTCAGCACATCTCAGAAGAGCCCTGTATAATAGAAATAGTGGTCCTCATAGGGCCCACCCCCTGCACAGGGCTGGCGGTCCTCCTCCCACCAGGCTCTGGGGAGTGAGCATCGGCTCCTGAGTGCACCTCTGGGTGGTCTTAGGATTGTCTGCCAACATTCCCCGGTGTATCCTAAGCAGGACTAAGAGCTTATGAATGTGCTCTGCCACCTCTAAAATGAGCTTCAGCCTACAGAATATTGTTATCAACACAGGACCTGTGGCAGGATGGCATGTGGGCAGGTCTGGGTAGGAGGAGGGAAGGAAAGGGGAAAGAAAAGGAGACCGGGAGGGTATAGGGCAGGCAGGTTCTGCTGGGGCCTCAGGATTCTACCTTGGTGTCAGCAAGTTGCCTCACTGGCCCGGGTCTCAGCTTCCCTAAGCCTGGGAAGTGACCCTTTGCCCACTGAGGGCGCTAGAAGCACTCACAGTCAGCAGAGCCCAGAGCACGCACGCAGACACCTGCCTCCCAATGCCAGTGTGTGGGTGCCTCCTCCCAATGCCAGCATGTGGACACCTGCCTCCCAATGCCAGTGTGTGGGTGCCTCCTCCCAATGCCAGCGTGTGGACACCTGCCTCCCGATGCCAGTGTGTGGGCACCTCCTCCCAATGCCAATGTGTGAGCACCTGCCTCCTGATGCCAGTGTGGGGGTGCCTCCTCCCGATGCCAGCATGCAGACACCTGCCTCCTGATGCCACCACGTGGATGCCTTCTCCTGATGCCAGTGTGCAGACACCTGTCTCCAGATGCCAGCATGTGGGCGCCTCCTCTCAATGCCAGTGTGCTGATACCTGCTTCCTGATACCAGCATGTGGATACCTCCTGCTGATGCCAGCATGTGGATGCCTCCTCCCAATGCCAGTGGATAGGCACCTCCTCCCAAGGCCAGCGTACAGACACCTGCCTCCCGAGACCAGAGTACAGACACCTCCTCCAGATGCCAGCATGCAGGAATCTCCTCCCAAGGCCAGCATTTGGACCCCTGCCTCCTGAGGCCAGAGTGAGGACACCTTCTCCTGATGCCAGCATGCCAGCACCTGCCTCTCAAGGCCAGCCCTCTTTCCTGCTCCACTGCAGGTGACTCCTGGTTGTGCCAAGGACTGTCTGTGGAAGGGGCTCTCTGGCAGGTAAACATGTGGAACCAACCTTGCTGACTGCAGATTCACGCTTAAATTTGGCTGAATTCAACTGAGTCTGTCCTGGAGTGAAGTCCTCCTGCCAACTGGAGGGCAGGAAAGGGACTGGCACACACGACCTGGCCTGCAGACAGCTTCTCTAGTCACTTGTGGATCCCTTGAAGCTGCCACATGCCTCAAAGCTGTTCTTATGATTGTGTACAGATCCCACCTCTCCGTACCAGACATACTTGGATGCTTTGAAAAAGTCTTCAGAACCAAGCACAGGATTTTGTAGTTGTGACTAAGGAAGGAGATAAACAAACCCAATAGTATCACTACAAATAAAATTCTACCACTTTGCCTTTGTTGGGTAACTTCAGCTTATTTGATATCAGCTTATGAAGAAGGACAGTCAGGTGTTTATTATGACATTTTAAAGAGGGCGAAAGTGACTTGTCCACACTAGAGAGAGGCAGAGAAAGTGTTAAAAGTTCTGTCTCTAGCTCACATGCTTCTCCGACCCTGGTGAGCAGAGACCACACATCCCAAGTGGGCCATGCTGTCTTCCAGTGTTCCAGAAGAGCGAGGTTGAAGGAGATCTTGGGTAAAAGGTTTCTGGATACAGCAGACCATCGCACAAGGCTGCTCCATCAAGCCTTTGAGTGTCCTCTCTGGCTTGTGCTGGGGACACAGTTATTGCAAAGGTGATGCCCGCACAGATAAGAAGAGATTCTTGTAGTTCCTCAGCCGGTTTGCACACATTTCCATTTGACCCAACTCTCAGGTCATGAAACCACTCACTCATGGGAGAATTCAGGGAAAGGCAACCCTCCTCCCACCTCCTTCAAATTCTGTCTAATTTCAACAGCAAGTCATTGAGTGGTCAAGCACAACTCCTAGTGGACAGAGAATGTTTCACTTTGATCAGCAGAATGGACCATTGTTAGGAATACATGTTTTGGAGGACCAGCTGCCAGCTCCATCATGCTCTGTGTGACCTGAGCAGATAATGCACTTTTCTGAGTGTTAGTTTCTACTTCTGGAAAATTGTGATCATGATAGCATTTATTTCAAAAGACGGCTGTGAAAATGAATTAGGGTCACATATGTTAACTGTGACAGTCCTTTAAGTGTGAGCTGTGGATGCTTTTTCTGGCACAGCCTTTGTGATGCAGGGTGGTGTATGGAGGCACAGCCTGTAAGACAAGGTCTCCAGAATAATCTTTTCCATCCTCTAGGGAATCATTTTATTTGTACTTCAATGTAAAGTATGACTCTGGTAATTATTTTTGCAGAGTCATTAATAAGAGGATGGTGCGAATAAGTGCAGGCAGCGACTCATGTCACTTTCCAGGTCTAAGGATGGGGTTCGGCTGGGTGTGTTCCCAGTCCCTCCCACGTCCCACCATTCACAAGGCTCTGTCTATAGTTAGTGTGTGTAGAAGAAAGAGTGGAAAGGTGTGAGCTCTGCTCACAGAAGCACAGAAGGAAAATGTCTGACCAACAGACTCAGTAGGGAGAGGGAGCCGAGAGTTGATGGATGTGACAGCCGGATGCTGAGGAGTTGGAGCTGTGAACCCCCGCCACCACGCTGGAGCACGTGGGGTGTGATGGGGACCCTGGGCAAAGAGCATATGAAAGTCACAACTAAGTCTTATGCACTTACAAGACGTACACACTTATTCTGTGTGAGTCATAAGGCCACCTTGCCCACGTGACCTGCCAATTCAATGAAAAATATGCTAAGTGATAGCAGTCAACCCTGTGTAATAAATATTTTGTTCTCTGAGGAAAAACCCCAAAGGTCTTTCTAGCAGACATTTACGATTATGAACACTCCCCTGTGGTCTCCCACGCAGGTTCTGGGATTCCACACTGACTGCTGAATAGATCAGACTGGAAACAGCTGCGGCTCTAGCCCCACATCTGCCACGTGTATGCCCTATGTTCTTGGACAAGATTCCCTGTTTCTATAATACCTGCCTCTTATTCTGTAATTTATTATGTTATAGTGATCAAATTAGGGATAATATGTACCTATAAAATACATTTTTTCCAGACAAGGTGTCATGGTCAAAATAAAGACTAGCTTTCGGTAGTTGAAACCACCTTATGCTTTTGTCTTGAAGCATTTCCGAGGTTCTGTCCAAATGTTTGAAAATATTTTATTCCTGAAAAATAGATCCCAGTACTTTTAGAGGACAGTTTCTTGAGGGAAATGTGGACTAAGTCAGGTCGTGAACGTTCCTTATTGCAGGGGGCATCTCAGCTACGACTGCGCTGCTATGGCTGAAGTCTGGGATCTCTGAACAGAATATGGAAATGTTTTCTTTCACGCTGTGTTTTCCTCCTTGAAGAGAGAAAAGAAAACTATTTCGATCAAACAAGACGGTCCACCTGTTTCGGCTGTGGACCTGTTCTATCCATCGTTGTCGGACGGGATTCAGGACATAGCAGTGCCTTTCTCAGTTAATAAAGACAGCAAGACCTGGCTTTAATTAGTTCTAAGGGCAGACTGGGTGAGGTGACTCATGCCTGTAATCCTAGCACTTTGAGAGGCCGAGGTGGGTGAATCACCTGAGGTTAGGAGTTTGAGACCAGCCTGACCAACATGGTGAAACCCCCTCTACTAAAAATACAAAAATTAGCTGGGCATGGTGGTGCCCGCCTGTAATCCCAGCTACTGGGGAGGCTGAGCCTGGAGAATCGCTTGAACCCAGGGTGGGGGTCGGGGGTGATTGCAGTGAGCCGAGATTGTGCCACTGCACTCCAGCCTGGATGACAGAGCAAGACTCCATCAAAAACAAAAAACAAAACAAAACAAAACAAAACAAGAAAAAAAAGAAAGAATAATGGCCAAGGTGAAGGGTGAAGAATGGCAGATGACAAGCTTGAAACGCGAAGGGCTTCTGATGTCAGATGACTCAGACCAGGAGCCCCCGTGCCAGGAAAGGGCGGCCTGTGTTGGAGGGAGGGTAGCTTAGGGCAGCCTGGGCTGCGGGGCTGACTGCATGAACGTGTTTTGTATGGAGACAGTGTCTTCATTAGTTGAGAAGTACCGTTCTGTACTTAAGTGCATGAGCCCTCAGCTGACGGCCATCTTTTCCCGGAAAAGCCTTGATGATGTTGTACCCCCCAGCCTCCTGTGCAGCGTTGGGATTTCACACATCGGGCCTCCCATGGCATGTCACACCGGCACCCACTTTTCACTCTTCTCCCTCCCTGACCCCAGCACGCCTAACCCAGCAGTTAGTTCTGAGGGACAATACCTTCAACCCCCGTGGCCTCCCTCGACCCCTGCTGGCAGCCAGCCTCCTGTCCTGGGCCACTGCGGCCTCCACCCAGGCCTGCTCCCCATTCACCCTGCATCTCTCTTCCACAGAGCGCCTCAGCTTCACGGCACCTCCCACCCCCAGGGCGACAGGCTCCACTCACAAACTTCCCCACCTCCCCTAATTCTGGGAGTCAGAACCAACGTTCTTCCCAGCCGGGTTTCCCACGCCCCACCCAAGGCGGCCTCTCCACCTTCTCCCTGCCCTTCCCTCGGCCTGGAAGAGTCACTCCTTTCCCCCAGGTCTTGCTCAAATGTCACTTCCTCAAAGAGGCCTTCCCTGGCCACACCCGTGGGCCCACGCCACTCAGCTGGAGCAAGCCTCCTGCCAGCACCAGTGGGAAAGAATCTGCATCCAGAGTTTGTCTTTGCTGCTGTGTTTCTGGTCAATTTCCTCTCATTGGAAGCCACGTTCCCTGACGGGAGTCGGTTGGAGCCTCCCCAGTTTCAGCCCCAGAGCTGCGGTGATGCCAGCCTTGAGGTGGCCACAGGGTCAGCGCAGAGAGAGTGAGTTTGAGATAACAACCTCAAATCCGCTTTTCCCAACCCCTCCTCTCTGGGCTCCTTGATGGAGATCTTTGCTGGTTAAGTCTCCTCCTTGCTTCCATCTCTGCCTGCTCCAGCACCTTCCTCTTCCCCCGTCACCCTTTCGGGAGCATGGGCTGCCCATACACTCCGCACCCCAGTGCAGTGGGGGCTGGGCCTAACGTGGACGAGAAGGCCTCAGTCCTGGCGCCAGAGTGCTCACCTCTCCCTCCTTCCTCAGCATTGCAGCCTTCCTCATGGAGGCCTCATCATCTGCTGCTGCTGCTTTGCCTTAGAAAACTCAGGGACACTCACTGCCCCTGTCCCATGCCCCTCGTGAGTTCACAAGGCGGTTTACAGGGTGCCTGCTTAGGCGGATCCGGATGGCACAGAGAAACAGAAGCAGAAGCTGGTTTCCAGCAGTGTTCCGGGGATTCCTCTCCTAATCCAGCAGACAGAGGAGCTCACCGGTGACATTGGTGTGAAGGGAGAAGTGTGGGAATATGAGGTGCCGTGGGAGTCTGGGGAGAGCCTGTCGGCCTGGTGGAGCTGTGGGTGCGTGGCCTAAGGTCGATTCCATCCCAGATTCATCTGGCCCAGCTGCTGAGTCCCAGGAGGGATGCCTGGGCTTCCTTCTCTCCATCCTCCATTCTCCCCCAGCCCTGCCAGTCCCTGTGCAAAGTGATGAATTGCTCCATGTTTAGGGAAGCGACTCATCACAGGTCCGGCGTCCCTCACAAGCTGCCCCAGGTATGGTTTCAGCGCCACCCCCAACCCCTACTTTGCACACACTCCACACGCTGCAACCTCAGCCGACTTCCGTGGCCAGCTATACTGGGTCTTGTTGGCCAGGCTGCTCCTCTGCCTGGAATAACCTCACCTTCCTCCCTGGCAGGCAAGTGTGAGTCACACAGGGCTTCAAAACACACTCAAATGTCACCTCCTCTTTGAACTTACCTGCCCCTCTTCCTGGCTTGCCCTCCCCCATCCACAGCCGATGCTGTCTTCCTTTGAACTCCTGTCAACTGGGTAAGACTTCAGTGCTGGCACTGCCTGGGTGCATCATAATAAACAAGTGCTTATTCACAATAGCAAAACCAACCTGGAGCCCATCAGCAGTGGATTGGATAAGGAAAGCATGATACATATACACCGTGGAATACTATGCAGCTGTAAAAATGGAATCATATCTCATTTGCAGCAACATGTATGCAGCTGGAGGCCATTATCCAGAGTGAATTCACACAGGAGCAGAAAACCAAATACCACGTTTTCACTTATAAGAGGGAGCTAAGCATTGGGTACACGTGAACATAAAGATGGCAGCAACATGGGGGACTACTAGAAAGGAAGGGAGGGAGGGGGAGGACTGAAAAACTACCTATTGGGTACAATGCTCACTACCCAGGTGGTGGGATCAATTGTACCCCAAGCCTCAGCATCACACAATATATCCATGCGACAAACCTGCATGTGTACCCCCAAATCTAAAATAAAAGTTGAAGTTAGAAAGAAAGAAGAAATAGAGAGAGAGAGAGAGAGAAGGAAGGAAAAGGAAGGGAGGGAAGGAGAGGGAAGGGCAGGGGAGGGCAGGGGAGGAGAGGGAAGGGCAAGGCAGGGGAGGGCAGGGGGCAGGGCAGGGGAAGGCAGGGAGGGGAGGGCAGGGCAGGGGAGGGGAGGGGAGAGCAGGGAGGGGAGGGGAGGGCAGGGAAGGGAGGGGAGGGGAGGGCAGGGGAGGGCAGGGAAGGGAGGGGAGGGGAGGGCAGGGAAGGGAGGGGAGGGGAGGGCAGGGGAGGGAAAGGGATGGGAGGAGAGGGCTGGGAAGGGAGGGCAGGGGAGGGGAGGGCAGGGGAAGGCAGGGAGGGGAGGGCAGGGAAAGAAGAACAAGTGCTCCGTGAGCTGCAGGAGGGCAGGAGCTGATTGCATTCCCTGCAGATTCCTGTGCCTGACTCCGTGCAGGCACACGGTGGGTGCTCAAAACATACGGGTCGGATGGAAGACGAGAATTTGCTTCCATCACTACAACTGTGATCTCCTTTAAGAGAGCAATGTGATAGACTTGACCCCTGTAGAAAGCGGAGCCGCGCTGAATAGAATCAAGTGAATTAACTGTAAAACGTCTGGCGAATAATTTCATAGGGTCTGGCTCAGTTTCCTCCCCCAGAGCGTGATGCGAAAGTCTGCGGGCTCCGCATTGGTTGGTTCAAGGACCTGGTCAGTACTGCCACCTGGTGGCCGTTTACCCCATTTGCAGATTGGGCTCTTAAAAGCTCCCTCACCGTAATTCTGCAATCATTATTATTTATTTGTTTTGGTAAAATTCCCACTTTTTTCCCCAGTCACAGGGGAAGAAGAAATAGTTTTTAGTGTGAGAGGGAGAGGATTTTCTTACCCTTATTTCCCTCCTAAGCTCCCACCCCCACCCAGACACACACAGCCCACAAGGAGCGCCCATGGCGAGTGTCCTGGCCTTGGTGGAAACCCACAGCCCTCTCTGGCTGTCTGCACTTAGGCATCCAAGGAGAGCAGAGATCACCTTGTCAGACCTCCCACAGCGACATAAGTCTCAAATTCAAGGTCAGGAGCAGCTCAGCCTAGGAAAGGGCCAGTGACCCGTTCTGTGCTCAGCTGCAGGCTCCTAAATGCAGCATTTGATTTCTCTCAGGACAAAAGGAAGGCTTGTTAAATATGTATATTACAAAAGCAAGCACAGCCAACCAGTCCCACTCCTATTGCCTTATCTCTCCTTGTGACCCTTCAACAGTCAAGGAAAGAGGAAATGTGGGTTGTTAATTTCTCCTTTCTGGGACTTCAGGTTAGCATCTCCTCATCACAGCCATCATTCCAGAAAATGATGACTATGCTTTGTGTTCTTGGATACTTTCAGTGATGATCTAGGCCTGTGAATGCAGGGATTAAGTTCCCCTCAAAAACCAAGGCTGTGTCGGCAGGCTGGTCAGACTGTCTGGAAGAGCAGCCAACAGGAAGTCATAGATCGTCTGTGTTTCTTCTGAGCTTGGATGCGTCTTTACCAGAAAACTATACTGTCTCTGACAACAGCTTTCAACTCACGATCCTCCCTCTTGTCCCTCTGAGCAAACCACTGCCAAGTGGCATTTGAAGATGTCAGAAAAATCCCAGCATAGAATTGCTTCATTATGAGTGTTGGTGCTGGCACACAGTGGGTGCTCAAAATATGTGGGCCCAATGGAAGACCTTTTGCTTTTATGACTCTGCAACTGTGAATGCCTTTATGTTTTCTCTGTCCCTGAGTTGTAGCAAGGCATGGACTGGGGCTGACTCTGCTATTTCAGGACAGTTAAGGCAGCCAATTGAGTCTATTGGCATGAGTATTTCTCAGTCTTCCTGCGAGAAACAGAAGGAGGGACCCTTGGGACAGAAGTGAGATCCCTGGTGGAAGACTTTCAAGAAGCGAGAGAAAGATGGAGCTGAGCCTTTTAAGAAGACATCTTCATCTGAGGTGAGGTTTTGTCTTCGGATCATACATTCCTAGCAGCAGGCTCGGGGATACCTCTGCAGACCACACAGGGAGATTCGCTCATCCATCCATCCGTTCCCTTGTGCAACCAACAGTCATAAAGAGCTTGCTGCAAGGACTATGCTGGGTGCTGGGAATAGGACGCTGAGAGAAAATCACCATGGTGCTTGTTTGCAGAAAGCATAGAGCCTCCTGGAAGGAGATGGAGATGAATCAAACTGTTACATAAATGACTCTATAATTACAACTGAGAATATTCTGAAGGCAAAGAACCTATCATACAAGAGCATATAGCAGAGGAGCTTTACCCAGCCCAAGAGCCAGCCAGCCTTCACTGAGGAAGGAAATTTTGTATGGAGAACTGACGGGTGAATGGAAATTTACTGGGTAGAGAGAGGGAAGAAGAGAGCCCTCACCATCTCCCAGAAGAAATAGAGCTACAAAGCGATGGAGAAAGACATCTGAAAGAGGCAGTGTGCAGGATGGCTCCTGGGGGAGAAGGCACCATTAGCACTGGCAGTCACCGGCCTGAGCAAGCGGACAGACCGCAGCCTACACTGCAAGGCCAGCCATGCTGAGCTCACGGAGAGTCCCACGAGAAGAGTGCAGGCTCCTCATTGACACACAGGATCTCTGTACTAGAGCAGTGGCTGGGGTAAAGTAAGCAATAGTTGCTTAATAAATTGCTGTTGAATGAGTGAATGGAAAAATGCTTAGCCTCAGCCTTGTGAGGTGGCTTCTAGCGGGGGGAAGTTCCTACCTCTCTTAGTTTTTCTTCCCCTCCTTATCCTCAAGGAAGAGAAATGCTTTTGTGTTGGTCAAGTCCAGGGATGTTGATTGGGCCATGTAGTTCTGGTGAGCTTCAGGTAGAGAGATACAAAATAAACAGGCATTAGGGGGAACACTGTTCTGTGCTTTCGTTCTGGTTCCTGTGTTTTGTACTTGCTTCTCCTTGCTGAACACTTTCCCTGTTACCGCCCAAGGGGTAAGAATAATGGCACAGCTATGCTGAGGAAAACAAAGAGGTAAAGCGGTTTACTCCCGCTCCCTTCAGTCCAGGCAAGTGGCGTCAGTGAAGTGATTCTACGCGGCTCTGAGGCCGACAGTGACACCCAGGGGCTTTCTACTGAGGCTTAGCTTCCCATGGGAAGCTTGCAGGGGTAGGTTGCTGATCCAGGGTTAGATTCAAAATTTAGGAATCCTAAGTGTCAGTCAGCAATCTGTATCATTCTTGAAGACTGCGTATGACAGTAGACAGTGTCAGAGGTGAGTGTACAAGAACAGAAGAATGTAATGTGGCTTTGGGGCTCTCCCATCAAGAAGTGGGGTCCATTTCCTGACCCTTGGAGTCTGGAAATATACCCTGGAGTCCATCTCCTGACCCCTGGACTCAGGAGCAGCCTGTGACGTGCACTGATAACAATGGATAATGAAATGGATGGAGACGGAGTTGTGAATGTTCCAGAAGCTAAGCCTTGAGGGCTTTTGCAGTTTTTGCTTTTGATCTCTTGAAGCTGCCCGGAGATCAATGGGAAGAAATGCCTGTCTGGTTTTCTGGAGGAAGAGAGTCACATGGAGAAGAACTGAGGCAGCCACCAACTGCCAGACATGTGACCGTCAGCTCTGCTGACCCCACAGCTCAAAGAAGCTGCACAGATGAGCTGAAGCCACAGTGGACGGGGAACAATCCACACAATCCTGAGACACAGTAACTCCTTGCTCTTCTCAGCCCCTGGGCTTTGGAGCAGTTCATTGCCTATTTTACATGACATACTCTAATTGCATCATCTTGTTCAATGCTCACAACTACCCTGCAAGGTCCTTATTAATTTTCCATTCTACAGATAAGAAACCTGAGCCTCACCAAGTAGATGCAAAACCATTAAGTGGCAGGACTGGAATTTGCACTCATGTCTATGTGGCCCTAAAGGCCACTTTCTCCCCATTTCACTGGCCCATCAGAAACCACAGAGACCAGTTAACAAGAGCCTGTCAGCAAAGCTGAAGTCCCAAACTGCAGCATGCTCTGAACTCTTCTGGTAACAGAGCAAAGGCTCTGGAGAGGATCAAGAGAAGGCACAGGAGCTTCCAGGATGTCGGAGAAAAAGGATGGGCTTGGACTTCCGTTGACTTCATTGAGTCAACACAGGAGTCAAACACTGTTGTGATTGGGGACCCACACCCTGTCTGTTCTTGTTGATCTTTGGATCAAGCACTGCAACTGACAGAATCATTCAAATAAAGCTTAGAAAAGTGAAAAAAGAAAGGGGGAAGAATACCATAATAAAAGAAAATAGAAGAGGGAAATAGTGAGGCAAACCTATTACTGGCATCACGATCTATCAGATTATGCTCTCAAAATAAGGTTATGGGTTCATTCCTAGTGGAGGGACTGGGGCTTATGGGCTGAATATCATTCACAGAGAAGCCAGAAAGCTCCGTGTGTCCACATGTCCAGAGGCAGGAATGCCCATGCAGGCACTGGGTCGCTGCAGCTGAATACCTGCCAGAGAAGCTTTGCCACCCTAAAGCCAGCGCCAGGTCTTCTAGGAACACACCAGACCAGTGAGGTGACATTTCCTGTGACTGCCTAGTATGGTTATGTGCTTTGCCTAGAATCCAAGACTGCATTATGATGGAATTTCTGGTATAGAAAAATTTTAATGTTCAAATACTATATTTGAAAATAAAGTACTTCATTAAAAAATGTTTAAGTGGTAAACTACATAGCATAAAAGGTACCATTTTAGACAGTTTTTAAGCATATAGTTCTGTGGCATTGAGTACATTGCCATTGCTGTGAAACCATCACCACAAACCATTTCCAGAACTTTTTCCTCTTCCTAAATGGAAACTCTGTACTCATTAAACATTTGGTCCTCATTCCCACCTCCCCCTCTCTCCTGGTAACCACCATTCTACTTTCTCTATGAATTAGATTACTCTAGGGACCTTATATAAGTGCAGTCATATGGTACTTACTCATTAGTGACTGGCATAATGTCCTTCGGGTACATTCCTATCATAGCATGTGTCAGAAGTTCCTTCTTGTTTAAGACTGAGTAATATTCCATCTTGTGCATTTGCCACAGTTTATCATTCATTTATAGATGGAAATATCCACCTTTTTGCTATTGTAATGCTGCTGTACACAGGGGCATACAAATAGCTCTTTCAGATCCATTCTTCTGGGCATATACCCAGAAGTAGACTTGAGGGTCATATGGTAATTCTGTGTTTAATTTTTTGAGGAACAGCCATACTGTTTTCCGCAGCAGCTGTATCATTTTATATTCCCAACCAGGTTGATTTCTCAGCATCCTTGCCAACACTTGTTATTTATTTTTCTAACGATTAGCCATCCTAATGGGTGTCGAGCTTCTTCATTTTATGGAACAGGAAACCAAGACATAGCAAATGTTAAAAGTTTCCTTGAGGTCACACAGCCAATAAATGGCAGAACTGAGACTTGTACCAAGGTGATCTGAATCCAAGGAGCAGGACTTTAAAGATTTTCTTTCCAGGTTAATGGTGGACAATCTCAGGCTTATGAGATTTCTGCTAATTGTATGGAATTGCTCATCACCAGGAGGGCTGTTCAGCACACACTGGGGTGAGGAGGAAGACATAAAATATTTCCAACAGTAAGAAGCAAGTCTTCATTTGATTCACTCAAAAACAAGTCGATAACCTGGAACAGATAAAATCAGAATAAGTCCTGACCTTTGGTACCAATGCCGAGGGACCCGAGCGTGGATTATTTTGGAAGCCAACTGAAGAGGTGAATTATTACTTGTCTCAGTGCTTCCTGCTTTCGGTTGGTTCTGGAAATGGAAGTGCCAAGCCCTGCCAGGAAGTCTTCTCTCGTGGTTTTACTGGTCAGGGCTAATTTAGGAAGTGCTGGAAATCTTGTAGAAACCCCTTGGGAAATTTTTACCTTGTTTTCCTACATAAAAAGTTCCACTCAGTTACAAAACCTCAGAGATGACATCTGGCCTCCCCACTGGCTTATCTGGGCTAAATCAGATAAGTGTGTCTTTTCCCACTGCAATTTTCAGTATCAGGCAACATAGCCCAGACCACTTGGGCCGTTCGAGGAGGGGGAGATGTCTTGCCAGGCGTTCTGCTGGTTCATGTAGGCCCCTTCTTCCCAGTCCATTCACACTTTGCCCTATGACCTGGTTGGTAAGATTCCCACCTAACTGTGCAAGACCTTCAGGCTCGGAGAAAATGGGCTAATTTATCCAACACTACCCAGTTAACAAATGGGAAAGTCAGCACACAAATCCAAACACATGTCATTCCCCAAATTATGCTTTTCTCTTTACCCCTCTCTGTTCAGAAGTATCAGACTTATTCCTTTATTTAAGGACATTTGAGTTCTTACCATAACATGTGCAATCTTAAATTTCTCCATCAAACAGAAAGCATACATGTGGTATGAATTCCACACTCAGGCCACCATCCATGCCCAGTGGCCTCCGAGAGTCCCTCCTTTCCTTATGCAATGCCACCTGCAGCCCACCTGCTCCTTGCTGCGCCAGGACAGACCTGTGCTTCCTTCACTCCCTACCTGCCCTCATGCTGTTCCCTCTGACTGCGGTGCCCCTGCTCATGCCATTGTCTTCACCTGGCTGGTTCCTGCTGATCATTCATGCGCTGTCCAAAGGAGCCCCAAAGCGCCATTCTCCTTCACTCTTTTCGGTGCTCACAGCATGTGCCCTGGACCTTTTCCTTACGCATCACTGTCTCCCTTGCCAGCTCCACACATGTCTTATTTTGCCCCCAAGAAGTCATGGATGTGAAGTACATGGCAAAATGAGGACACACCTGGGAGTTTGGGAGAGGATGACATGAAAGATGAGCCAGACACTGACATAGGTGGATGCAGAACAATAGCAAGTTCTATGAAAATCAAAGGAGAAAGAAGACTGTGAACTTGCATTAGAAAATGAATAAGACTCAGAAACTAATATTTGGGGCCAGGCGTGGTGGCTCACACCTGTAATCCTAATACTGTGGGAGGCCAAGGTGGGTGGATCACCTAAGGTCAGGAGTACAAGACCAGCCTGGCCAACATGGTGAAACCCCGTCTCTATTAAAAATACAAAAATTAGCCGGGCATGGTGGTGTGTGCCTGTAATCCCAGCTACTCGGGAGACTGAGGCAGGAGAATCACTGGAACCTGGGAGAAGGAGGCTGCAGTGAGCTCAGATTGCAACACTGCACTCCAGCCTGGGTGACAGAGTGAGACTCCGTCTCAAAAAAAAAGAAGGAAACTAATATTTGGATGGCGGAGTTTCAGGGCTGGGGAAACGGGGTAGGCAAACATCAGGGAACAGAGAAGAGGTGGGCAATCTGGATGTGAGGAGGAGGCCCACCTGCTTAAGGTGCAGGTGCCTGCTAGGACTGACCCAAAGGTAATGCTGCACTTGTAAAGGGTGCCAGATAAGAGACCCTTGCCATCAGCAAGAAACAAAATTTTAAGTTTCTTTGTAAAACGAAGAACAAAAAATAAATTGCATATCATTATGTATGCCAGTGGAAAATCAACCATTATTAATTCATTTATTTAATAAATATTTGAGGGTGTGTACCACATTTAGTGACTAAGGTAGCCTGTCTTCCTGACCTTATAGAGCAGATAGCTGAATAAAAAGAATAAGAAGCAAGTCCATTGTCTTTTCACTGAACATTCATTTTGAAAGGATGCCTAGTAATTAACATAATCAAGAAAATGGAATAATCATTTCATCCTGGAGAACTACATCCTACAGGCTTAGTTTTACTGGTGGCAAAATTTTAATCACATTTGCTCAAGAGTACACTTTAAAGGTGAATATGAAGAGATAAAATTCTAGTTCATTTTTCCTTCCTTGAAATCAATTTTAATAACTAAGAACTGAGTTTCTCATGAAAGATTAATCTGATTCTATTCCCTTGAAAAATTAAAAGGTGAGAAATCTTTTACTCATGTGTTATTCTTTTTCATAAAGATACAAGAAAAATCTTGGCATCTTGTTTTCTTATTCTATGATTCAAATATTTTCTCAGCAATTTGGAAATTATATGTAGGGTTTGCAAACTCAATTTACATATCCAGCAGTAATCTGAGTTAAAAAAAAAAAAAAAAAAAAAGAAGTTAGAATCAAAACATCACCTTTCTCTGGAAATCTAAGTACCAAGGCTAGTGCCAACCCCTTGCGTGAGTCATGACGACGGCTTTGAAGGTCATTTTCATACTCCCACCCTGCAAAGCGCCAGGCGCCAGGTGCCTGTAGCCGGCAGGCTGCTGAGTCAGAGTGCAGCCCTGAGCCTGTCACCCACCTGTGCCCTGGCCTGGCAGTGTGACTCATCCCTGAGGGCCAGCCCCTGTGAGCCCCCGATCCTCCTCCGCAGGATGTGATCTTCCTATCGTCCAGTTCCCAGGCTGGGAGGGCAACCCCCAGGCTTCTTCATCTCACTGCACCAGGAACAAATGGGTTTTTTAAAAGTGGGAATCAGTTTCTAGAGGTCTAAATTAGTATTGGGAGTAGATTCTTACTCCTCTGTTCTTGGAGACAAAATAATGTGATGAGTGTTTAGTGATGTCGTTGCTTCAGATTAAGATAATCTGCAGTTGGCAATAGTGAGAGAAATCCCTCTTCCTTGCAGCTGCAAGCATTCCTGCCCAGATGACGGTAATGGCCATCTGTTCCCCTCTCCTGTGGCTCTGAATGGTGGGGTAGGTGGGGCTGGGCCATGGGTCCTCAGGAGGAAGGGGTGGCTCTGGCAACATGGCAGCTGCACTGGGGCCGAGGAGGGGGTGAGCCTGGAGGTGGTCATGCCGAGCCAGGTTGGGAGCAGGGGTAGCTGAAGCATGCTTTGAGTTTTCTTCTCTAAATTGCCATCCTCCTATGTGAGCCAGCCTGAGGAGAGTTTGTGAGAAGTGACAGGTGTGAACATAGCTGGGTTTTTAGGCTAAGGGGATGAGCTTTGTTGATGATATCATTAAAAGCAGACTGAAGACTTCTAGACATGTGGACGGGTGAGAAGAGTGATGGCTCCTGTCATGGTGGATCTGAGAGAAGCAAAGCTCCTCTGAGAGCAGCTGCCAGCAGAACGGGGCCCAGCTAGTGCTTGCTCAGAGGCCGGGCCATTGGAGTCCAGTCGTGTTGACATTCTCCTCATTGTAGTGCATTTCCAGAGGAAATCTATTACAGACCAAGTGCCACAATGTCCTAAGCCCAAGGTTTATTCCTATGTAATGCTGGTGAAGAAGCTAGCTTAGGATCACATGCTGTGACAATCAGTGTGGACCAGAAAAGCCAGGACTCCCTGAGCAAAGGGCCAGCCAGTATAGACTGTCCCTGAAAACCCGGGACAATCAGGGATGGGAATTTTCTGTATATTTGAATATTAACAATATGGCCTCAGCAAACTGACACCTCCACCTAAATGAGTCGCTCAGGCCTTCTGTAGAGAGAATCGCATGTCCACATGCCTATTCAAAGTGATGGTCAATTTTCTGTATCAACTTGGCTACACTGCAGTGGTCAGGTTTTACTCAAATAGCAGTCTAGATAGTGCCTTGAAGTTATTTTTTAGATGATATTAACATTTACCTCTGTAGATGCTCTCTGTAACATGGGCATCCTCATCCTCTCAGCTGAAGGTCTTAACAGAAGAGACTGAGTCCCTGGCAAAGCGGGGCCCTGCCTCCGGACTGCCTTTGGCCTTGACTTGTAACACCAGCTCTACCCTGGGTCTCTAGCTTGCTGGCCTGCCCTGAAGATTTCACAACAGCTGGGCCCCACTTTCTTATGAGCCAATTCCTTAAAGTAAATCACTCTGTATACAGACAGCCTTTGGTTCTGTTTCCTGGAGAACTCTGACCAGTGTAGCCTTTTGGGTCATGAATATAAGCATACAAACATTAATGTTTCAAGATCTCACATCTTAAATGACAAAATAATCCTTCCCTTGGTCCCACCTCTCCACACACGCCTGGCCCGTTTTTCTCCTGAGTCACGGCAAATCTCCATGCAGGGCTGGCTCCTGGCTGCCCAGCAGTGCCGGGATGCATTCTGTCTCAGCCCTGCCAGTGAACCTCTTCCCTCGGGAGATGGCTCTTGTCAGGGCCCTGAGCATCCCGGGCCACGATGTGGTGCAAGGCTGTGCTCCGATCTTCTTGTCTGATTCCACCACTTACCGGACACTCAGAACCATTTTCTTTTGAAAACTGCTTTTTCCTCAGGCTTCTGTGGACCCTTACCTGGTGGACGATTTCCTCCTGCCTGTTTCCTTCCCAGTTTCTTACTTGGGGTGCTGAAACACTGCAGGCTCCCCGGGCTCTGCTTTGGCCCTTCTCTCCTTTACCACTCTTCCCAGAACCTACCCCAGGCCAGGCTTGTGCCGATGACCCCCGTCCTGTCTCTGCCATCCTGGCCCTCCCTGAAAACCCAGACCTGCACCTCCACCTGCACACCTGGCGTCTTATGTGGGGCCTCATAGGTTTCTCCACCTCCTCAGGGGCAAAGCAGCGACTGTGGCTCTCAACTCCAGTGAACTGATCTTGCAGTCTCAGTGAACAGATTCACCCAGTGGCTCAGGCCACCCACAGGTATCATTCATCCCCTCCCCACATACTCCAATGTATTGCAGTGTTATTAAAATATGATTTTATGCCATAAATTTTACCCACTAAAGTTGTACAATTCAATGTTTTAAAATAGATTCCTAGAGCTGTGTAATAATCATGACAATGTAAGTGTAAAATGCTTTCTTTCATTATCTGTAGTGACTAGTAATAATTCCCGATATCTCTATCCCCCACAACCCCTCTGGTCTCCCCTCCAGGTGATAATAATTTACCTTGTGTCTCTATAGAGCTACATGTTGTGCACATTTTCTATCAGTAGAATCATACACTATGTGGCTTGTCACTGACTTCTCTCACTTAGCATGATGTTCCTGAGGTTCGTTTATGTGGCAGCATGTATCAGTACTTCATTCATTCCCTTGCCAAATAATATCCCATTGCATGGACCCACCACATTTTGTTTATCTGTTCACCAGTTGATAGACGTGGGTTGTTTCCACCTTTTTCCCATTGCAAATACTGCTGCTATGAACATTCATGTACTGGTTTTGGTGGCACATAAGTTTTCATTTCTTTTGGCTCTATACCTCAAAGTGAAATTGCTGGGTCATATGGCAACTTTATGCTCAACTATCTGAGGGACTGGTGGTGGGCTGTTTCTCAGATTGGCTGCACACCAGCAGTGTATGAGGCTTCCACCCTGTCTACATGCTCATCAACCCTTGTCTGCCTTTTTGATTACATCTGTGCTGTCGGGTGACTGATTTGGTGTGCAATTCCTTGCTGTTCCAATCACTACCGCCCAAGCTTTGGAAATATTAATGCACAAGAGATCTTCATCAGCTCAGCCACAAATTTTTCGTAGCTACTGCAGGCAACTTCCTTTTCTGGATACTCCGAGAAGTCTAAATAAAAGAGATGAATAAGATGCAATCTTTGCTGTAAAGTGCCTAAATTGTTTTTGAGTTAAATATCTTTTAAAACACTGATATTTTGGGTAGGATAATATAAAGTCCAGTTAAAAAAATCAATGCAAACTTTTCCTGGGATCTAGAATCTGAGCAGGCATTGGAAGGATGGAGAGGATTTCGGTGGCTGTAGGGAAAATGGGGAGGTCTTTCTTGGAGGAGACAGTAGCATAAGAAAATATCAACTCTCTAAAGGCAAACAAAGCAGTTTGGCTGCAGCACTAAGGCTCAGGATACTCCAGTGGTACCCTAGTTTCTGAGACTGGGGGTTACCCTCTGGGAGGTGTAAGCATTCCCATTGCCATATTGATATGGCAGCTTTGACAAAGTGAGCATTTGGTCATTCATCCCTATTTTATGGTTCTCCCCCTGACCTCTTTCCCATCTCTGCATCTAACCTCATTATCTGACCTCCACTCCAACACTGAGCCATATCTCAGCCCTACCCAGTACCCCAACTTTCAAGCTGATTTTATGGGTGACCTTCATTAAATGAAGAGAATACTAGAGTTCCCCCTACACCCCCAAGACTACATTAAAATATATTATGTCCGTTGGCTATCACAAAATGTTCATATAAAAACTTCTTGCTTCAGGTCAAAATATAGAGAGAATTGAATGAATTGCCAATGGTAAAGTTACCATTCTGAGTGGTAGGGTAAGGGCTGGGGCTGTACCTTGGGAAGACTGACCTGGCAGTGTGTGAAGGACAGTTAGAGAATCAGCAAGGAAGACCAGCTAAGGAGCCATGGCTTCAACCCTGGTTACAATCTTGAGACTCTAACTAGAGCAACATCCCGAATATCATAGGACTAGCATGAGTTGTGGAGATAAAACAGATTGAACCTGGAAGGGGCTGGTGAAGCCAATATACTTCTTAGCAGGGCTTTATTTTTCTCTGACATATAGCCTAGTCTCCACTCTTACCTGTGGTTTTGCATTTCTTCATTTTAGTTACCTGTGGTCAACTGCAGGCTGAAAATATTAAATGGACAATTCTTGTGTGATGTTCTGAGCAGTGGAATGAAATCTCTCGCCATCCTACTCCATCCCCCCGGGACAAGAATCATCTCTCTGTCCAGTGTATCCGCACTGTCTCAGCTACCTGCTGTGGGTCACTTAGAAGCCGTCTTGCTGATCAGATCAACTGTCACGCCATCACGGTGCCTGTGTCAGCTCACCCTTATTTTACTTGATGGTCTCAAAGCTCAAGAGTGGTGATGCTGGCGTGTTGTTGTAATAGTTCTATTTTAGTATTAATGATTGTTACTAATCTCTTACTGTGCCTAGTTATAAATTGAACTTTATTACAGGTACTTTTGTTTGGGAAAAAATAGTATAGATAGGATTGGGTACTCTCAGTCGTTTCAGGCATCCACTGGGGGTCTTGGAATGTATCCTCAGAGGACAAGAAGGGGCTATTATAATGCAGTATTAGCATTCAACAATATCTGTTTTGTTTATTATTTTTAAAAATTCATATCCACCACAGCTTTGTATGGCAGAGGTAGATATTCACCTTGGAAAAGATATTCTTTTTTAAATAAGGTGTCATTTAAGCAAAAAATACAGTGCAGAATGATAGAGTGAGACTTTTTATTTGCCTCTAAACATAGCCTCTTCCATTAGGGACATAGACCACGAGAGCAACTTAGGAAAGGAGCCTGAGGCATGTGGGTGGGAAGGCTGAGACCCTCATGCCCCTCTAGCTGGGGTTCTAACTTAGCTTTGCTGTTTCAAAGGAGCCAATTCAGCAGGAGGTTAGGGGTTCAGCTGCTACCTGGCACACAAAGGCCAGTTGCTTGACTTTTCCATGACAAGAGGCGAAGGTGAGCCACGCCAGGAGTGGTGGGCACACTGGCGTGTTAGCCAAGAGCATAACCTGATCATGGGGTCCAGGTATAAGCAACAATGTGGCATGTGTTGGTGCCTGGACCAGCCCAGAATTACCGTCAAGTGGATTATTTAGGCTGGCAGAATTCACTTCTTGCAGCACCATCACCCAGCAGCAAGTGAATGGAAGGTAGGGTGGATCCACCAGGTATCCCATTCCCCACTTCTCTGCTGCAGCCTGGAAGCAAGACTGACCCCTTGGACCAGGTGAGCCTCGGCAGGTAAATGCAGGCCTTGCTAATAAGAGACATTGGAGGCGTCTCTTATTAACAAGGAAAAAATGCGTGCTTTCATCTGTACTCCAAGCTGATAAAACAGGTCACATACAGATATTTAAAAAACTGTTTTCTACTCCAGTATACAAAAATAACTTTACTTCTTCAAACACAGCTAATGGACCATTGTCACTCATGAGCTGTACAGAAAGACTGATGGAAAGCCAGTATTCATAAATTTTCTGTTTGTGAAGGAATTATCTGTGTATGCTGAAAATGTTAAACAGGTGGTAAGTAACGTGCCTGTTCTATGTGGGCATCTCTTTCCCTAGATGGTGTGCCTTCCCCGATTCAGTGTGACTGTCAAGTTTCTGCTCCTTGAGTCTCCTTGGCTCTGTGGTCCTGCATGAAGCTGCACGAATTTGGCATATGTTCCAGGGTTCTTTGTCCTGTGCCCGCCCCATCCTTCTTACAATAGCTGTGACCTTTTTGTCCATCAGCAAAGGGAAGGGGCGAGTCTGAAAATGGGTCCCCAGGTTGATGATCGCAGTTTTTATTGTCTGAAATCTAAGCAAAATAATATCGCCATTCACTCAGCTCAGCCGCTCACGTTGAAAAGACATGCGAGACTCAATGAGATGAGAAGCCAGGATCGCCTCCTTCTCACATTACTGACTGCTTGGAAATAGTTTGTCAAATTGTATTTATGGTGAGACAGGTTGAAACAGCAGCTTTAGAGCTACCCGCCTGGAACTGTATTGGAAATGGGAAATGACGGGAGCAAGAGAATAATAAAGGGTCAATTAAGGCTCCGGGGAAGATAGGAGAAAAGACAAAATCAGAAAGAATGCTAAAATGAGTTCGAATTTTTTTCTTACTATTTTAAAATATAAAGGAAAAGGAGTGCATTGAGAGAAACTAGCTCCATCATCACACGGAGAAAGCAAACTCAGGGTGCATAAAGTAACAAATTAATAACATTAATAATCGTCATCATAGCCACCATTTGTTGAGTGATGACAAGTTGGTTAATATTGTTAATCACCATAATCTTAGGCACCATTTGCCAAGTGATTCCTCTGTGTTACTGATGGTGGAGCTGGTATTTGAGCCTACGATTTCCATCTCCTGAGCTCTGCTGTTTCTACTGCCTCTAAATGTGGGTAGAAAAGTAGAGACTCTTTGGCCAAATGCTGGTCCCTCCTGAGTCTGAGTTAGTGAGTCGTTTGGGATTTCCAGTGCATGCTGGCCTGGTCAAGCTCATGGGAACCAGGAGTGCAATGGATAGAAACTGCCAAATCATCTTTGGAGATAGCCAGCTATTTCAGAGAGCCAGCCTGGATTCCTGGCAGCAAGCAGAGAGAGGTCAGGCTGACGAGAAGGAAGTGATGCCAGGGATTAGGAACAGGAAATGCAAAAGAACAAAACAGGAAGGAGGAAAAGTAACTGGGTTCCATCGGGCTGGTGTCCTCCCTGCAGCAGTGGAACGTCTCTCAGACATGCCCACTGAGCTCCAGAAGAGGGGGCATTTGTCCCTGGTTCCAGTGCCCTGTTGCTGCTCGTTGGGCACCTCCCGAGGCTCTAACTCCCTTGGACTTCCCAGTTGGCTCAGTCAAGTGCTGTCCAGGAAGTGGCTGGAGCCAAAGGTGGGCGGAGCTGTGGGAGCCAGAACACAGCAGGTAGTAGGTGAGGAGGAGTCAGAGCCTATTCATTATCCATCAGGAGGGCTTACACACTGTTAGTGTAGAGAAGGAGAGACATGCCTGCCACCCTCTGAGGATTCAGCAACTGAGTCTTTAAAATAAACGGACAATAGGCAGATTAACAGGAGAAAATGTAGACCAATGTATTATGTGCACAGGGGCATCACAGGAAAGAAAAGTGAATACCCTAAAACCCAGTGATACGGTTTGTTTGTGTCCCCACTTAAATCTCGTCTTGAATTATAGCTCCCATAATTCCCATGTGTTGTGGGAGGAACCTGGTGGGAGATAATTGAATCACGGGGATGGTTTCCCCCATACTGTTCTCCTGATAGTGAATGAGTCTCACGAGATTTGATGATTTTGTAAGGGGTTTCCCCTTTCACTTGGTTCTCATTCTTCTCTTTTGTCTGCCACCATGTAAGACATGCCTTTCACCTTCTGCCATGATTGTGAGGCCTCCCAGCTATGTGGAACTGTGAGTCCATTAAACCTCTTTTACTTTATTCCAAAAAAAAAAGTCTTGGGTATGTCTTTGTCAGCAGTGTGAAAAGAGACAAATATACCCAGTGAGATTTAGAAGCTTTTATGTCTTCTTTACAGGGGGAAGAGAGAGGGTTGTAGGAAACTTACATGAGAGTAATAATTTTTTTGGAAGGACGAATTGGCCTTTAGGAGAACAGACGATGGTCGGTGACAAGGTCTGTCTGGGTGTGGTGTTGCTTTAGCCTCCTCCCCTGTGATGAGAGTCCATCTTTCCTGGATGATGAAACTCCCTGGAGGGGACTGATGACAACTGGGGTCCTTGTGGGTACTCTATCTTTGGACTGATAAGGGATGTTCATGCTGTTTTGCAAGTGCCTTCAGCTCAATTATCAATATACCAAAGCAGCAGATTTGGGGGTGTCATTTTCTGAACTCCTTCATTAAGAAGTTTTTTCCAAGATGGTAACTTCCTCCTGGCTATAAATGGATCAAGGGTGAGAAGCATTGCTTGGGAAATCCCCAAGAGTCTTTTCCGGTTCAGACCAGTAACACTTTATTACATTTATATAGAGCTTTACAGTTTTCAAAATGCCTTCCTACACAACAATTCATTCCACCCTCATGGAACTCTGTAAGTCATCACTATGAGCCTCATGCTACCAAGCAGAAAACTGAGGTCCCAAAACATTGCACAACTTTTAAGCAAGGAAGGACAAGTCCAGAGCTTTTATGCACCAGTTTCTACAGTTTTGGCTGTTTTATGTGATGATAAAATGTGGATGCTTGTGCATGTATGTTCCAAGACATTAGTGAGACTATTTTGCAAATAACATCTATCCAAATTCCTCCACACATGGTCTATTTAGTTAGCAGGGGCTTTAAAATGGAGGAGTAGTGGGGTGGGTAGAGAAGATAGCCATGGTTGGTCTTCCCCATGAGGAGGCACTCATAGCTTTTCTTTGTTTTCATTTTGCACTTAAACCAAACAATACTAGCTTACCCTCACAAAACAAGTAGAGCAGTGAAGATGTTTCAGAATCCATGGGTGACTTTATATACCATCGTGTTTCATTACCAAGCATTTGTCTCTTACCTGAGTGCCAGCCACATGCTAGACACTTGTGTCAGATATTGTATTTAGCTGAACAGCAGCCCTGACAACATGAGACTCAATATCCCTGCTTTATGAATAAGCCTGACATTTCTGGAGGCTTAGCATCTTAACACTGAGGCGTGCAGCTAATGGCCAGTCAGGCCAGCATTAGAGCAAGAGCCAATTCCACCTCTTCTTTGGACAGAGAGTGGGGTGGAGACATTTGAGGGTAATTAACCCTCATTTTTGATGGGAAGTTATTTATTCAAGTCATATAACTGGAATCACTACGTTGGGACAGAGTTCTCTGGTTCTAAAGCCATAGAAAACCTGGATGAGGACCCTATTACAGGCTGCAGACTAACAACTTTCTGTCATGCATCTTCATGTGGCAGAAAGCAGAGCAGAGGGAAAGCAAGCTCTCTTTCTCTCTCTGTCTCTCTTTCTCTCATGTCTTTTTATAAGGGCACTAATCCCATTCACGAGGGTTCCACCCTCATGACTTGATCACTTCCCAAAGGTCCCATCACTAAATATCATCACACTGGGGCTAGGGTTTCAACACATGAATTTTGGCGGGGGATGCAAACATTCAGTTTATTGCAT
This sequence comes from Cheracebus regulus, assembly GCA_963574635.1. Classification (NCBI taxonomy): domain Eukaryota; kingdom Metazoa; phylum Chordata; class Mammalia; order Primates; family Pitheciidae; genus Cheracebus; species Cheracebus regulus. The sequence goes on along the minus strand of CAUYQU010053995.1, from coordinate 20,689 downwards.
TGAACATGTGTCCATTTGGAAAATTTAATGAGCTGGTGCATTATTTAAAAGGATCAAGTATTTATTTTAATAGGAATATATTGTTAATACAGCTCACCGGATATTGGGAGATGAGGAGCTAGAGAGATGAATAAGATCGGGGTGTTAACTTTGCTGCTGCTTACACTCGCATAGGAGGTAAAGGTGTGCATAAACAATAGGGAAACTGAGGTGGGGCAGGACGGGCCAAGCAGGAACTGAGAGTAAAAATACTGCCTATTAACTGGTGGGAATACCACTTGGTTTTTGGGTTGTGGCCCCATTACCTGGTAACTGGGGGTAGAGGACCCTCTAAAGATGGTAGCCAAGGAGGCTGGTTAGTGTTTGGTCATTATGCACCTGTTAAACAGCTATACCTCATTCACCCTGGGGATTTGAACATTATCTTCTTTCCCAGCAGTCTGAAGGGCCTTGTTCCTCTGTTTGTTTCCCTCTTTGGGAAATAGTCATTCTCACGACTGCTACGCACTCACAATCAGATGTGGTGATTTAGCAGTGGATGGCCCCTGTTATTCCCCTTACAACAAGAGATTATGGAAGCAGATATGACTGTTATTAGTATGAATCTTTAGAACAGAATTTAAAACTTTTTTAAAACCTCTTATTCAAAACCATGGCATTTGAATAATTTTTGAACTACCAAACGGAATTTATTTAGGCTAGTTTAAAGGCTAATTGATACAATTTCAATTTCAAATTGAAACACTACTTTTAATGCATTGTCATTCATCTTAATGGGTGTTAATGTTGAAACATAATTGCGACTCTTTGAATAAGAGCATCATTAACCCCGTTATTGCTGATCAATGTACAGAGAGGTTCTAATGAAAATGCTTGTCCGGTATGACTGGATGTATGATCTGTTATCTCCAATCACTAGAATTTGTGCTAGGACAAGGGGCCTGCCCGAATACTTTGGCGCGTACCCTTTGGATATTGAGGAAATAAATGAGCTAACACATGATGTGCCTAGCATCGTGCCTGGAACACGATGAGTACTCAACAAACAGCTCAGTGGGTAGCAGATTGTGATTTTTGCAGCTGCCCTCTGAAAGTTATTATCCTTATTTTTTTTTCCCAAGCCTCTCAGAGATTCCCACTGCATCTAGACTCTATGTTAGCTACAGAAAGCATCTTAGAATGCATATTAATTGTGATGGTCACTGGCTATTGCATTTCTTGTATATAGTAGGGACTCTACAAAATCTTTGTTACATAGTAATAGCACTCTACATATGAGGACACCAAGTTTCAAAGATATTAAAGAAAAAGTCCCGAATTCACACATGAAATGCCCAGTAAGTAGCTGAGCTGAAATGTCACCTGACATATGGCCCAGGCTCTTAACAACCACATTGCCAACCATGTGGAGCAATCCCAGACAGGGAGAGTCGGTCCTGTCTGCCGCTGGTCAGCCTCAGGTCAAAGTTCATGCAGCTCCTCAGATTTCCAGAAAAGGAAAGTGAATCAAGCTGGCTTGCTCTGTCATGTAACCACTGCCCTTTCCAGTTCCCCTTGCCTCAGGCACCCAGCACCCAAGGAGCCTGGAGCCCACCCCTGTGACTATTTCCCCTAACTGACTCTCCCTGATGCCTCGCTATAGTCATCAAAAAACACAATGCATTCCACCTGTGTTCGCTCTCACTGACCGCAGTTCTAGAGTGATGTTGACAGACAAAATGTTAGGCTTTCCCAGATAGTGTTCCTTGAAGGTCTCTAGTGGTGGCAGAGACCACAGTGAGTGGGTACCTAACACCCTACCTCTTAAGGTCACCCCATTTGAGTTCATCAAGGTAGTGAGTGCATTCAATGCCTCCTAGTATCAGCCAGGCAAGCTTTGCTTCACTGTCATTTAACCTACAGTTACTGAGAGTACATGTGTGCTGGGGCTGTGCACTCTGGGTAGATGTGTGTGGACAGATCCAGCCTCTTTTTTTTTTTGAGATGGAGTCTTGTTCTGTCGCCAGGCTGGAGCGCAGTGGTGCAATCTCGGATGACTGCAGCCTCCACCTCCTGGGTTCAAGCAATTCTTCTGCCTCAGCCTCCCGAGTAGCTAGGAACACAGGTGCGTGCCATGATGCCTGGCTAATTTTTTTGTATTTTTATTAGAGATGGGGTTTCAACGTGTTGGCCAGGATGGTCTCGATCTCTTCACCTCGTGATCTGCCCACCTCGACCTCCCAGAGTGCTGGGATTACAGGCGTGAGCCACCATGCCTGGCCAATCCAGCCTCTTTTATCAAGGAGCTGCTTGTAGTTTAGTGCAGAAATTCAGGTATAAACAATATAGTAATACAAGATAATTACTATAACTTTATTTTAATTGCACGCCATGTGCTTATATTGTGCTAAGTATGTGCTTAGGGTTCAATCCTCATAGTGACTCCTAAGAAGTTAGGACTATTCTTACTCCATTTTATATGTGGGGAAACTGAGGTCTAGAGAGATCAAATAACTTCCTCTAGATTCTAGATTTCGTGGCGGTGATAGAGTCAGGGTGTCTACTTCACTGGTCGACCCGCAGAACACAAGGTTCAGAAGGCTTCACGGTGGATGACAAAGGAGAGAAAATTCCACCACTGACTGGGAGAGTAAGAGAAGGCCACACAGAGGAGGAACATCTGATTGTAATTGTACAACTTGAGTAAGAATATGCAGGTGGACCAGAAGACCTAAAAATTCTAGCTGAAGAAAGAGTACAAAGCTGGGAGGAGGCCAAGGTCATCTCATGTCGTGGGAACTGCTTGTGGTGTTACTCAAAGCAAAGTTCCCAGTGCAGGCAGGGGCAATGGGCGCTAGAGAAGGGAAGTGGCAGAGCTGAGGCTGGGCAAGTCGGGGAGGGCCCTGGGGGCCATGCAAAGGCTGGGGAGCCCTTGACGAGGTGGGGACCCAGGTTAGGAAGCTCATGGTGCCTGTGCCTGCTGCAGGGAACAGGAGGGACTGCAAAGAAGATGCCTTGGTGTGGAACCAACCCCACAGCTACTGCCATGGCCCAGGTGGGGCACAATGAAGACTTAAGGGCAGTGGCAGCAGGAATGGAGAGAAGGTTCATTTACTCAATGGGTAGAACGATCACGACTTGGTGAATAAGTGGACCTGTGTACATGTGGCTGGAGGGATGGATGTGTAACATGCTCTGCATGGTAAGCAGCAGAAACTGACTAATGTGAGCAGTGAAAGGACTGTGTCTGAAGGACACAGTCAGCACAGCTCACACGTATGAAGAGCCAGCATCCCGGCTGCACCAGGGGCAAGGCCTAGAGACCTTAAAGGTTTTTAGGATCGACTTTCTAGTCTTGCTAATAATGAGATTTGGGTGCAAGGTCCCATTTTGTCTTGTCTGTCTTTGACTCTAAATGTGGCTGAACACTTGCAGTACCTGCTGTTAGAACAGACATATGGCCATATCTACAGGAAGCATGACGTGGGGGCATGGAGGGACAGACATTAAATCTATTTCCTGGAGGATTGCCTGAAGTCAGGCCAAGGGTCCTCTAAGAATGCAATCTAGCCTTCCACTCTAGAAAAGTCTGAGGTGAGCTTTCCATTTTTAAAGCAAAACAATCTATTTTTTCATGGATGAAAAACATTAAGATTTATAACACATGTTATCTATGATTATAAAATACACACCAATCTTAAGAATTAACTGCCTGCTATATAAAAGGAAGTTCATCCATAGCGGTAGTTCTCCCTGGGTAGACTGGGTTGCGGCGGGGATGTCAGCCTACTGAGTGTCTAGAACACATTAACTGTCAGAGTTTGGCGGTTGAGGGGAGAAAACAGATGGAGTCCAAGCATGATGGTTGAACGTCTAGTGGAGGAGGCATACATTTAGGAGGTGACACACCTGGGGCTTTAGACTAGCCTTGATGGTTACTAGCTGTGTGCTTTGGGGGAAAACTACTTATCTCTGTGAATCTCTATTTCTTCAGAAATTTCAGCAAAATATCAGTTCCAGACTCCACCTCCTTAGAGTCTGATTCAGTAAGTCTGAGTTTCTTATGAAGTTTCATATTATAAGCAACCATGGTTAAAAACTGATGTACAGGGCCGGGCGCTGTGGCTCATTCCTGCAATCCCAGCACTTTTGGAGGCCAAGGAGGGTGGATCACCTGAGGTCAGGAGTTCAAGACCAGTTTGGGCAACATGGTGAAACCCCGTCTCTACTAAAAATACAAAAATTAGCTTGACGTGGTGGCAGGCACCTGTAATACCAGCTACTCGAGAGGCTGAGGCATGAGAATCGTGTGAACCCAGGAAGTGGAGGCTGCAGTGAGCTGAAATCATGCCATTGCATTTCATCTGGGTGACAGAGCCAATCTCTGTCTCAAAAATAAAAACAAAGACAAAAAATAACTGATGTACAGGAAAACCCCCCAATTTTTTGAAGTCGTTTATTCATTCACTCATTCATTCAACTCCTGTTTTTCTAGTACCCACTATGTGCCTGTGCCTGTGCCTGGCACTGGGGCCAGAGCAATGGAGATGACAGATAGGACCCACTACCTCTTGGAACGTGTGCTCTTAGATGTAGTTACCAATAAATTAATCTGGTCAGAGAAAAATGTTGTCACATCAACTGTAGGAATGGCACCTGATTATCACCTGCTGGCAGCTTCCTGAAACTGCCTCAGCTTCTGAATCTTAACATTTTTTATATTAGTAATTCTAGAGTTAGAGAAAGTTTCCATTTACTATACCCAAGGACACTTCAGTTGCAAAGAAATATTCAGCAAACTCACTTCACATTTCACTGTGGGGCATTTCAGTAAGCACTGTGTGGGGAGCGGGAGGCCAGCATGGGCCGTATGTGAAGTTCTTTCTCCAGCCCACCATTTCTTCTGATGTACCTATTGAATCACAGAGACAACTTTTGCACTACCTTGTGACATTTTTCTGAGCATCAGTGTGAGTCTTTGGTGTTGAGTCGCTGCCATGTGAGTGAATATCTTCCCCCTGCAGGCTCAGCTCCTCCATTCAAGCCGATCCTGAGCAGGGGTGAGGTGTATATCCGTGGTGGTGCCTCCCACCAGCTCCGGGGATGAGAAGCAGTCGCCTGTGCAGGTTAGAAACTGCAGACTGCCCTCTCTGAATACTATATAGACTTAGAACATAGAAATGAGCTTTTTAGACAATTAGGGAACTTGGCAGTAGCATATGAGACTCCGAACTGAATCCAGCAATGAGAGGGTTAACATGGACGGCCTGAGTGATATGTATTTCCTCGGGAGCAGAAGTAAGGAGCCCACATGGGAAGAGCCTGGCAGGGTGGAAAGAGGAAGCTGCAGGCTGTGCCTATGTGGTCAGGGCTGGGGAGGCGTGCAGCATGGAGGGCCAGGACAGGAACAGCCAGGATGTGTGGGACTCTGCAATGCAGCATTCACAGTGAAAAATAAAGTGACCTGAGAAGCTGAATGTTTTAGTGCAGTTTCAAGGGATATGTGCATCTCCTAGCAGAAATGAATCAGTGACTATTTTCTTTGACAGTGGTTTTTATCTAGCATTCCTAATGTCCCCAGCATCCTCAGTTGCCTCGCATAGCCTCTGTAAGTGGCCGGTGGCAGCAAATGTTTGTGAATGGTAAACTGGCCTACTGATGGAATGATTGAATACATCCTAGAATTGTGATTATCATAGTAACTAAATAAAGCAATACCAATTGCCAACATTGGCTTTGGTACAGTGGAGATGAATTTGGGCCTGGAGGAGGGCCTAGCTCTCACTTCAGCACAGACTAGTAAATAAGAACAAGGATGTTGGTGTCAACAGTCTTGGGTTCAACTCCCAACTCAGCCACCTGCTAGCTGTGAGACCCTGGACATGTTATTCAACCTCTCCTTACTTTGGTTTCTCTAAATTTAAAATGAGATAGTAATAGTACTGCGTGTGTGTGTGTGTGTGTGTGTGTGTGTGTGTGTGTGTGTGTGCGTGTTTGCAACACAGTAAAGTCTCTGAAATTGTTAGCTATTACGTTTAGTTGTAAAAGATAAATGGATAACATGGGTAACAACATCTGGCATAAAAATCTCTGTTCAATGCTTATGACCTGAATGTTTCAGATGTAGGCCACCTGATCACAATTTTATACTGCATTTTGCTTCCATTTTTACTCCCTCACCACTTAAAAATAAATACAACTCCAAGTATATTCCCAAATAAAATTATATTTAAGGTTTCAAATACTTGAACAATTACCAGGGAGAGGTGATTGTTCAGCAAGGACAGAATGCAACATGCCCTAATAATTACAGTTTAAAAAAACCTTGGCATTTGTGTCTCCAGTGTACGGAATGGTTCTCTGTCTCAGGCACTTCAATAGGCCTTGATGAAATGTCACAATTTTGCCAAGATTCGATGCATCAGAAACCCAAACGGCCATCCTCATAGACAGAGGATGAAGCCCATGAGAGACCCCGCTGCGTGGTATTCCAGGAGCCCCTTCAAACCAGGACCACCGCAGAGTCAGCAGCTTCCTCCCTGAGGGGATAGGGGAATTTTAAAGTGGGACCCTTGGGCAATCCCCCGGCTCTTACCCAAACGGTCACAGGGTCTGCAGCGGCTGCAGGAGAGTGATGGCTTCTCCTGAGAGGAAATGTGACCAGGGAGAAGTGCTGGATAAAGGGAACTTCTGGGCTGGCTTTGTCCAGAAATTTCCTGTTGAGTGTTTCACTTCACGTTTAGGAAAGGATTGAGGAACTCTTGGGAATCCAGTTAACAAAGGTTTAGAACGCAATGAAAAGAAATTCAACGCTCACGTCTGGCTCTCAGGGCCTCCTGGGACATGCTGCTGCACGCTAAGGCCAAGGAGTCTTGAGGTTTGGCCTTTCCTCTAAGAAACGGAGCCAATTTTACATCTTGTCTTAGTTTCTCAGCTTTCTGGTGGTCTTGAGCATGCACTTGGCATTTGTCTTTTCTCCTCCAGGTTTTAAAAAAAGAACAAATCAGGAAATAGTGCAAGTGATTCATTTCTTCATGCACATGCCTCCTTGCAAAGTGCACCGGAGTAACCATCACCCTTCCACTTTCCTCCAAAACGCTTTCCTGCTTATTCTAACCCTTTATACCAATAACCTTGCCCCAGGCCAGACCCATCGAAATTAAAAAACAAACAAACCAACCAACAAATAAAAAAACCAGGCCAGACCAGTGAATGTAATACTTACATTAAGGTATGCATTAGAACATCATGCAGAAAAGAATCTATATCTTTCAAAGAGAGCATCATGCTAGTACTTCTCCATAGGTTTCAAAGAGCAATTTTTTGGAAGACTCGAGAGAAAAAAAAAAGAGTGCAGGTTTTCTTTTCATTTCATGGATCTTTAACCCATATTTAATGCAGGCTCTGGATTTTAGACACAGCAAGTGTGCTTGTAATTATTTCAAACAGTTAAAAAAGCTAGTTAATGATGTTCAACATAAGTAATCATGTTAAATAGTAAAATTTAATTTCTTAAAAACTTAAATCCTCATATCTTCTGGAATGCATTGTACTGTAGGATGTCTGAGTAAATTAAATTCTCTCCTGCACACTAAAGCATCAATTTCCTTATGGTAATTATCTGCTAGATTGGATCTGTCAGAGGCAAGGAAGCAAGCCTGACATTATACCCTCTTTACAAAAAATGATTACAAAAAATTAAGACGAATGAGTAAAATTAAGGTTGTGGCTGGTAAGCCTCTATAAAGCTCTCATGGATCACTCGACAGAAGATACCATTGTACTGGGGACTAAGCTTTTAATGACTAGCCGTATAATCAGGTGAAGTCCATTAAAGAAGGGCAGAAGTAACCGATCACAGAGATAACAGCGAGAAATGATTTTCCGCCAAGTAGAAGCAATTTATTATACATAAAAACGCATTTCTAACGGAAGTGTCTGGATGGATAAGGAACTTGGTAAAGGTGACAGGATTTCTTTCCTGGAAAGTTTGAAAAAAAATGGCAATGCACAGGGGCCTGTGCGTGCTTTTTCTTTGCCTTTGGGATCTCGGAGGGTTCTAGCTGGAATTCCCCGGGGTTCTGGCAAAGCCAGCTGCACAGCCAAGTGCAGCTGGGGTCACGCCACCACCCGCCTCTGAGTTCTCTTGTCTAGATTCCTCAGAAGCGAATTCGACCAGAGATATCTTTCAATTCTGTGCTGGACTCTCAGGGACTGCACCATGGATAACGGAACTGTTAATCTGCTGTTGTTAAACCCAGCCGTGTGTGAAAGCACTTAGGAAATATAATTGCATGGCTATCAGGGCCAGCACATTAGTTTAATTAACTCTAAAGCAAAGAAAAAGCAAAATCCCCATGGAATCATGAGGAAAGCCGCCTGATCTCAGGGCATGAATAAAGAAAAATGCTCGATTTGGCATTCAAGGCCCAGGAGCAGCTACCGTCTGGCTATGTCCCAAGTCCCTTCCCTGCTGTCCCAGAAGTGCTCTCTGCTAGCCCTGGTCATGCCTTTTTGTGGGGGAGGGTATTCCTTTCCAAATACTCTCTCCTCCTTGCAAGTGTCTGAGATTGCAATCCCTGCTCTGCAGTGGTCTTCCCCTCTAGGTCTCAGTTTCCTGATCTGGAAAGTGGGATCGTTGATGACAGCATGACCTGTTAGGTTTACTGGAGCATATAAGAACTCTGGGCTTGGTGAGGTGCTGGCACATACATACTAACCGGACTGCAGGACGGCAGCCTTCACCCGGCTTCACTGTCAGCTGTCTGTGTTCATCTCGTCCCTTCTCTGTGAGTGCTATGAGGCCCAGGAATTTGTTTTGTTTCTCATTGTATTCTCAGCATCCAGTACAAATGCTAGCAGTTCATAGATGCTTTAAAATGATTATTGAATGAAAACTGTGAAGGTAGAATTGGAATTTTTCTAGTTTTGAGTGAAAACTAGGCACAATGAATTTTCATTTGTAAGCCTCAGTTTACCTCCATTTGAATGCTATAGATAATCTGATGTATGGCTTTCTTGCATCTCTGGTACTAACAAAAGCAAACAAGTGTTGGGTAAACTGTACATACTCAGACTACTGGCTTGCAGACATGAAAGCTATCAGCTTAACTCATGCCTCAGCATGAAGTGTATGTGAGGTCTTTTTCCAATGACAATTTTGTCATGGCATGCATGACATTTCCTGAGGCAATCCCAGGAACAAAGGCAGGCTTCTTTGGGAGGCCACTGGAAGTAGCAGCACCAGGCAGAGGCCAGCTCAGATGGTTATTGGAGGCAGGCTATCGTCTCAGTCCTCATCATGGCATTCAGAGCTCTTCATGGGCTTGTCTGCAGGTGCAGCATGAGCTCCTTCTCTCCCTGCCTGCTCTCTCAACAGAGCACTGGGCCCAGCTGGGTCTGTGTCATTGCTCACATTCGGCATGTGGGCATGTGGTTGGCATACTTGCTCCCTTTTTTTTTTTTTTGAGATGGAGTCTTGCTCTGTTGCCAGGCTGGAGTGCACTGGCGCAATCTCAGCTCACTGCAACTTCCGCCTCCTGGGTTCAAGTGATTCTTCCGCCTCAGCCTCCCGAGTAGCTGGGACTGCAGGTGCATGCCACCACGCCCGGCTAATTTTTGTATTTTTAGTAGAGACAGTGTTTCACCATGTTGGCCAGGATGGTCTCGATCTCTTGACCTCGTGATCTGCCCGCCTCGGCCTCCCAAAGTGCTGGGATTACAGGCGTGAGCCACCGTGCCTGGCCTTGCTTCCTTTCTTTATCAGAAAGATCCCTGAGCATTCTGAAGGCAAAGTTCTCTGAGATGGCTTTTCTAATGTGCCCAGGGAAAATACACTGCTTTCATTAAACTTTGTTTATATTTCCATAAAAGCACTGTCAGCTAATTGGACACGAGTCTGTTGCTCCAGGGAGTTAGTTATTTGAAAGCATAGGGCATATTTTTTCTTCTCATCAATGAGCTGGAAACCTTTCCTGATATAACTGGTAGCCAATAGAAAATAGTCTTACTCTTAAGTGACCATGAATATACAATGTGTCCAAATGATGGTGCAAATAGTATTTACCTATTTGCTAGAGCAAGCTGCCTTTCCCTCTAAACCCTGGAAGCCTGATGGTCTGCTCATTCCTTCCTGGTCTCTTCCCTTATTCCTCCCTGTTGCGAATATCAGTCATTTCTCATAGCATAAGTTTTGTTTACAACTATGGTAAAATACCCATAACAAGAAATCTATCATCCTAATCATTTTTAAGGGGATATTTAAATAGTGTTAATACCTGCCATGAAACCATCACCACCATCCATCCCCAGAACTTTTCCATCCTCTAAAGTGAAACTCATTAAACACTAAGTCCCCATTCCTCTCTCTACCCACCAGCCCTAGGAAACCACCATTTTTCTTTCTGTCTACTAATCTGACTTCTCTAGATACCTCATATAAGGGGAATCATCCTGTATTTGTCCTTTTGTGGCTGCCTTATTTCACTTAGCACCATGCCTACAAGTTTCATCCATGATGTAGCATGTGTCAGAATTTCCTTCATTTTAAGGCTGAATAATATTGCTTTGTCTGTATAGAACACATTTTGTTCATCCATCCACCCATCCATCCATCCATCCATCCATCCCTCCATCTCTTCATCCATCTGTGCATCAGTAGACACTTGACTTGCTTCTACCTTTTGGCTATTGTGAATAACACTGCTATGAATGTGGGTGTACAAGTATTTCTTTAAGACCCTGCTTTCAATTCATTTGGATGTATACCCAGAAGTGGAATTACTGGATTATACATTTAGTTTTTTGAGGAATCAGCATATTGTTTCCACAGTCACTGAACCATCTTATAGTTCCACCATCAGTGCTCAAGGGTTCCAAGTTCTCTACATCCTCACCAACATTTGTTATTTTTATTTATTTATTTACTTACAGAGACAGAGTTTCACTCTTGTCACTCAGGCTGGAGTGCAGTGGAGTGATCTTGGCTCACTGCAACCTCTGCTTCTAAGATTCAAGCGATTCTCCTGTCTCAGCTTCCCGAGTAGCTGGAATTTCAGGCTCGCACTACCACTCCCAGCTAATTTTTGTATTTTTAGCTAAGACAAGGTTTCACCATGTTGGCCAGGCTGGTCTCGAACACCTGACCTCACGTGAGACACTCACCTCGGCCTTCCAAAGTGCTGGGATTACAGGTGTGAGCCACCGCACCCGGCTGTTATTTTTAAATAGCAGTCATCCTAATAGTTTGTAGTGACATCTCATATAGTTTTCATTTATATTTCCCTAATGATTAGTTGATCAGTTTTCATATGCTTGTTGATTATTTGCATATCTTTTTAAGAAAAATATTCAATTCAAATTTTTAATTGAGTTATTTGTTATTGCTGAGTTATAAAGATAATTTATATATTTTGGATATTAGTCTCTTATCAGATATTTAATTTGGAAGCATTTTCTCCATTCTGATAGTTGCCTTTTCACTCTGTTGCTAGTGTTCCCTGATGCACAGAAGTTTTTAATGTTGATGTTATCCAACTTAATTATTTTATTTTTGTTGTCTACATTTTTGGTGTCATATTCAAGAAGCCATTGAAAAATCCAACATCGGTCAGGTGCGGTGGCTCACACCTGTAATCCCAGCACTTTGGGAGGCCAAGGTGGGCAGATTGTGAGGTCAGAAGTTCGAGACCAGCCTGGCCAACATTGTGAAACCATCTCTACTAAAAAAAACACAAAAAATTAGTCGAGCATGGCAGAGGCCTGTTATTCCAGCTACTCGGGAGGCTGAGGCAGGAGGATCACTTGAACCTGAGAGGCAGAGGTTGCAGTGAGCCGAGACTGTGCCACTGCGCTCCAGCCTGGGCAACAGAGCGAGACTCTGTCTCAAAACAAAACAAAACAAAAGCATGAAGTTTTCCTCCTATGTTTTCTTGTAAAAGTTTTCTGGGCTGGGCGTGGTGGCTCTCGCCTGTTAATCCCAGAACTTTGAGAGGCCGAGGCAGGTGGATCAATTGTGGTCAGGAGTTCAAGACCAGCCTGACCAATATGGTGAAACCTCATCTCTATTATAAATACAAAAATTAGCTGGGTGTGGTGGTGTGCACTTGTAATCCCAGCTACTTGGTAGGCTGAGGCAGGAGAATTGCTTGAACCTGGGCGGTAGAAGCAGTTGAATCAAGATCACACCATTGTACTCCAGCCTGGGTGACAGAGTGAGACTCTGTCTCAGAAAAAAAAAAAAAAAGAGAGAGAGAGAGAGAGTTTTCTGGTTTTAGGCCTTCCATTTAGGTTTTTGATCCCATGTTGAGGTAATTTTAGCATATGACATAAGTTAAAAGCTCTAATACTCTTATATAATAGTGTAAGTTTTATACTAACTAATTTTGGTCTTTTTAAAAAATTTTATAAAACTAACTTTTCCCTTAAAAGAACAAGGAAGGGCAAAGATGACACTCTGAGGGACAAAAAAAACTTTGTTTTGTATCCAGTGACACCCAACTCAACAAATATTTGTAAACTGATACAAATCTATATAGAAGCGAAGAGAAATGCATGCCTCAGGTTTGCACCAGAGTGCACTCTGCTTGAATGTTTGCATCTAGAGCAGAATCTTGCTCCTTAATTGACAGGACTACAAAGTCAGAGGAGAAGAGCTGGTGACAATGGTGGGAGAAAGCTTTATGAGACATTGCCATTGCAATGAGAAATCTAGGGAAACCACTGTTTTTCTGTGTTAAACACTCCTGTTACCATTGTGGGGTTGGGACGTGAGGGAGATACTTCTCCCAAGAGGTCTGAAATGAGTGAGCAGGCCCAATAAATTCGCATGAAAATCTTTGAAACTAAAAAGAATTAATGCAGATGGACAGCCTAAGGTGCAGGAGTGGGACCATAGACAGGAAGAGTGCTGAGAGTCAAGAGCTGGAAAGAAGAAACACATCGGAAGACGTGAAGTCGTTATTTAATACCTTTAATAAACACTGTGCTATCTGTGGGCAAGTCTCTAGGAGGCCCATTTGCATGAAGGCCCTGTATTCCTGAGCAAAATGGTGAAGGAAGCAATGGGGATGAGAGATCTGGTCTCTGCACTATGGGAAGGGAGACCTGGAGTAATTGGGTACAGTTAAATTACCAGATAACCAAACTCTGGCTAGACCGACTTGGCCTCCCTGGGCTCCAGGTCTGGGCCATTGTTTATTGATAATAACTTGGGTATAGCACAGGCTGCAGCTGACTGACTGCCCCTGGGTTCTGCCAGCCATCCAAATCCCTAACTCCTCAGTAATGTTATTGGATGGGGCTTAGGCATCGATGCCCCTTAAGGTTGTGAACTACATCCTGAGAATGTGTGAACTGAAGTCCAAGGTAAGTGAAACATCATGGTCGAGCTTTGTACTCAGGGCTCTGTGGGTGAGTTCGTCCTCTATCGCTCAGAAATGAATAACCAGAAAGATGACATATACATCAAAGTCATCATGATGTTTATCTATTGCCATAAATTGGAAGCTTATATCCCTCCTGAATTCATATATTAAAATCCTAACACTCAAGGTGAGGATATAAATAAGAGATGAGGTCTTTGGAAGTGATAAGGTTGTCAGGGCCAAGCCCTTGTCAATGGGATCAGTGCCCTTATAAAAGAGATCCCAGAGAACTTTCTCACCCCTTCTACCATGAAAAGGCAAAGCTGGATGGTTGAATCTATGCACACCTTGACATTGGGTCTCCCAGCCTCCACAACTTGGACAAATGAATTGTTGTAGTTTATAAACCACTCATTTTAAGGTATTTTTGTTCATTTTGTTTTCTTTTTTCTTTTCTTTTCTTTTTTTTTTTTTTGAGACAGGGTCTCGCTCTGTCACCCAGGCTAGGGTACAGGGGTGCGATTATGGCTTACTGCAACCTTGACCTTCCAGGCTCAAGTGATCCTCCAACCTCAGCCTCCCAAGTAGTTGGAACCATAGGCATGCACCACCATGCGCAGCTAATTTTTGTTTTGTTTTGTTAGTAGAGATGGGGTTTTGTTATTGTTGCCCAGGCTGATCTCAAACTCCTGGGCTCAAGCCGTCTGCCTGCCTCTGTCTCCCAAAGTGCTGGGATTAGAGGCATGAGCCACCACATCTGGCCAAGATAATTTTGGTATAGCAACCTAGAAACACCAAGACACCTGTAATTTCAACAAGTACCTGAAGTAACCTACACAATCTTTATAGGTGCTCCATGGTTGGCAAATATAGTCAGGGATGTTCTTGTTAGTCACAGTATCCTAAAGATGGAGATGAAAGAGAACTTAGAAGCTGACAACTTCAATTCACAGAGGGATCACCTGAGGCCCAGAGATGCCACGTGAGTTGCTAGAGCTGGCTGAAGGAAATACCACATCATTTCCACTCCTATATTTCCTTACAGGCCAGTTGATGTCTCAGACTGTCATAAAATGTATGCTATCATATCAGGAGCTTTAGCCTAAATAATTATAGACTAAGTTTTAATTATTTAATTGGCAAAACAATGTTTTGACATGATGGCAGTCCATACAAAGTATTTCTGTTGCAAAGTTAATAGCAGGAAAACACAAAGTGTGCTTCAAAATGAACTCAGGAACCATCTAGGATGTTAAGAGGAGACCTCACCCTCATTTTATGTAAAATCAAAGGAATGGGGTTTTTAGCTAATAAACAGATGAAAACACTTTTTTGAATTAAAATAGCAAAAAACCAACTTCATACTGAAAGGATATGAGAAGGCTCCACGGTGCATTCTCCTTCCTGAACAAAGACATGGATACCAATAAGGGGTCCTCAGTAACAGAGGAAATTCTTGAAAACCAGAGCTGGAATAACATGGGATTTTGCCATCAGTGGACAGAATCAGAGGACAAAGGCTTTGTATGGTGAGCAGCTTCCTCCTACCTGGTCAGCTGTGACATATTCAGAAAAGTAGTGAAAGATGTAAGTGAGTGAGTTTGGAATGTTTTCAATTCATCCTCAGTATTTTAGGAATCATAGAAGACGGCAAGGTGTAAATAGATACCACTTTCTCTCTCACGTTTATGTGAACATCAATTTCCTTCTTCCAACTTGAGTTGGGTTTCTGAATATATGCTAGGCATTGTTTTCTACCCGTAGAGGACATAGTTTCCAGCTCTGAAGGACCAACAGGGCATACAGATAAAATATGAAAAAATTTATTAGTAGATAGATATGTGCATAGGGTGAAATGAAAATGATAAGGAAGGAGTCATTAATTCCCCCAGCAGGTTAGGAGGACTTCACAAAGCATGGGATATTACCATGGGGTCTTTAAGTTTAGGGTGAGAAACTTGGTGGGGAAAGGCAGGCCAGCTAGGCAAAGGCGAGAGAACCTATAAAGAGATGCGACGTAATTCCTGGCAGCTGCCATGGAAGCAATGGGATGGGATGGGATGGTGGCAGGCAGAAGGTAGCCTGGAAAGAGAGGAGATGGTCCCCATGAGACCATGTTCCCAGAGACCGCTGTGTCCTACCCAATGGGATAGGGATGTATTGTAAAGGAAATGAGAGCCATTAAAGTATATTTTAGCACATAATTAAATGAACAAATTCATATTTTAGACCCATCATATAGCAACACTGAGGAAGATGGATTTGAATGAGAATCTATGTTCCTCAGAGTAAGAGAAAGAGGAAGATAGGGAGGGAGAAAGAGGAGGAAGATGAAGATGAAGAAGAAGAAAAGGAGAAGAAGGAGAATATTAATAAGAAGAAGAAAAAGAAGAAGGAGAAGAAGGAGAAGGAGAAAAAGGAGAAAAAGGAGAAGAAAGAAGAAGGAGAAGAAAGAAAGAAGGAGAAGAAGAAAGAAGAAGGATTAGGAGAGGAAGAGGAGGGGGAGGAGAAGGAGGAAGAGGTGAAGAGAAGGAGAAGGAGGAGGAGAAGGAGAGATAGACCCCACTGAAAGGCTATTACAAAATAACAGGCATAAAACATTGAGGGTCTAAATTAGAGGAAAATTAGAGATAGAAATGGAGAAAAGACGATTAAAAAATTAGTAGATATATAGATATATTTTTAAATATCTATATGCAGGGTTCCTGACTACAGAACGGGATCCCTGGACTGGGTATCATGATTTATTTGTGGGTCACCAGCATATAGAAGCCAGTTGAAAACACCTTAGTAGGGCAAGTTGCTCACAGATGTTATTTCCCTGTGTTCAGTTTCTCTGTATTCAAAACTTCTTGTAATTGATTCAAACTCATCTTAAAACATTCAGAATTTGGGTGTGGTGGCTCACGCCTATAATTCCAGCACTTTGGGAGGCCAAGGCAGGTGGGTCACGCGGTCAGGAGTTTGAGACCAGCCTGACCAACAAGGTGAAATCCCATCTTTACTAAAAATACAAAAATTAGCTGGGCATGGTGGTGCATGCCTGCAATCCCAGCTACTCAGGAGGCTGAGGAAGGAGAACTGCATGAACCTGGGAGGCGGAGGTTGCGGTGAGCTGAGATCATGCCACTGCACTCCAGCCTGGGCTACAGAGTGAGACTCTGTCTCAACAATAACAACAATAACAACAACAAACCCACCATCACCAACAAAACACTCAGAAATCTTTATAAATCTTTACTTAATTGTTATCTACAGGGAAGAGTTCAAAGTCCGCATACTAGCATTTAAGGATCCTTTAAAATCTGGCCCTAGCCTGCCTCCTATTTTCCCTGTACTAGCGATTCTCAAAGAGTTATTTGAGAAAACTTGGGATATCCTGTATTCTTTCAGATAGCTGTGAGGTCAAATCACAGATAGGAAAAAAATCCATTAGGAGTGTGTACTTGGTTGAAATGTTTGACTACAGAAGCAGAACCAGTGAGGTACCTATGTTATATGTGTGTGTGTGTGTATGTATATGTGTATACACACATATGTAATTTTAAAAATGATCTTAGTACAGAGTGGGCTGGCTAAGCAGCGTATACCAGGCTGCCTTGCTTCTGAGGCTGAGGCCGGAAGCTCACTGGCAGACTGGCAGGCAGGAAGATCACCAGCTGGCTGGAACCACGGTGCTGAGCTGGACAGACAGAAGCCTGTGTCTGCTCTTGTTGACACTGATCTTATTGACGAGGGTGTGTGGTGAAAACTGGGGCTCCTTCCTCAGGGAGCAACACACACCTGGGCCAGGAGTCAGAGAAACTGAGGAGGCTCCCGAGGAGGGGCCTTTGTTCCCAGCATTTGACAAACAGCTGGGGAAAGGATGTGCAAGATGAAAAACGGCCATTGCCTCTCTCCCACCTTCTAACTCCCTGAGAAAATCTTCCTTATAGCCCACTCTTAACAAAAACATGCCAGAATGGAAGTTCTGGGGAATGGGGTTCAGCCTGACCAAGGCGGTGCATCACAAAACAACCACAGATAAATAGGCCAATCGATGTCCAACAGAACACAGTTTCTGATAGCACATGGCAAATAATTTTGCAAAAACTATCACTTGTCAATTTTTGGTATAGAATCAAGGCAACAGTATCTGTAATTATCCAAAAACAGCTATTAAAATGCTCCTCTCCTTACTAGTTGTCTGTGTGAAGCTTGACTTCCTTCATATTCTTCAATCCTAAACACCTATTGCCACAGATTTGGAATGCAGAAGCAGCCTGAGAATCCAGCTCTCTTCTGAGAAGTCAGACATTAAAGAGATTTGCAGAAATGTACAATGACACTCTTCTTATTGACTTTTCTTGGGGGAAATAATAGTTATTTTTCTTTACAAAGTAGTTATTTGTGTTAACATAAAATTACTTTTTTATTAAGATTTCAAAATAAATTAATCCAGATTCTGAAATTTCTCAATTTTAATTTCTAATTCAGTAAATGTTGGTAATGTAACCCATACGATTGAAAGTCTTTGGGAAACTTAATAAGTTTTAATGGTGTTAAGAATTCCTAAAATCAAAATGTTTGAGATTTTCCCACATGATGGAGGAAGTCATCAGTTCAAGTCTCTCAAGTGGAGCCAGGAATGTTCTCCTTAATCCTCCCCTCACAGAACTCTTGAATTCTTCAGGCCTTAGCTGAAGTCATGGACCCCAGAAAGTGGTCTGTTCTCCCCTGAAGCAGGAGCCTCCATTCCTCTCTTAGAGTTTCTTAGGTAATACCTTCTTCTCCTTGGACCTTGCCTCACCTATGGGATTTACCTCTGCAACCAGAAAACATCACATGCCTGTGGGGAACCCACCTCCCTCCCTCCCTCCTACCTTCCCTGTATCCCTTCCTCCCTGCCTCTCTGCCTTCCTGCCTTCCTTTTTCTCTTTTCTTTTGCTCTTTTTTTTTTTTTTGAGTCTCACTCGGTCACCCAGACTGGAGTAGAGTGGCATGATCTTGGCTCACTGCAACGTCCACCTCCAGGTTCAAGTGATTCTTCTGTCTGAGCCTCCCAAGTAGCTGGGATTACAGGCACATGCCACCTTGCCCAGCTAATTTTTGTAGTTAGTAGAGATGGAGTTTCACCATGTTGTCCAAGCTGGTCTGGAACTCCTAACCTCAGGTGATCTGCCTCCCTTGGCCTCCCAATCTTTCTTTTCTTTGTCTCGCTCTCCTCTCCCTCCCTCCCTATTTACTTATTTATTTTAAATCAAGCTCTCCTGTGTGTCTCAGACTTCTGGAAACATCCTGGGGTTCATATGCCTCACACTTTAGGAGACACATCCTGGGGAGTCTGTATGCCTCAAACTTTAGGAGACACACATGAGAGCTTGATTTTTAAAAAAGAAAGAAAGGTGGTGACTCCTCATAGTCCTGGTTGATGTACTGAATTTCCAGATAAGCAGCCCCAGAACTGTTCACTTATTCTGAAGGGGAACATGCGCAGGTGATAAAATGTTCTTTTGAAAAAATTTTGTACTTCCATCTGACTTGGGGCCCCAAAATCGGAATTAGTGGTGTTTTCAAAGAAATAGTTTCTCTCTTTTGTTATATTTTGAATGAGTGGTACATGACTAAACATATTTCATAGTCATTTGCAATCAGAATATCAATGGTCCGAGACTGGTGGGAGGCAGATCTCTGCTAGATGCCTCAACCCACCATGAGCTAGTGTATAACGTTAGACATGCTGCCTGGATTCCAGTTTCCTCATCTGTAACATGTAAGAAATAATACCTAGCTTGTGGTGTGGTTAGTTGATGAAACATTGCTTGGACCAGGCACACAGGTGGTGCTGAATGCATTCTGGCTGTCTTACATCCCTCTCTTCTGTCTACTCCCAGCCCTCTTACCTAAATCAAGGTTTCTATGTGATTTCAACAGTTCTTGTAATTTTGTTGATATCATCACCTGACAATGTTTTAAAAGGCATAAAATTATTTAAGAATCCTGAGAATTGAGTCCAAAATAATGATTATACTGGATACCAAAAAAATAGCTTTAATAATAGACTTTGGAGCTCCTTTTACATTTTTATTTAATGTTTAACTCTCTTCCCACATCTTATACAGTGTCTTTCCCAATTCGGACCTGCATTGTTCTTTTTTCCCTGTGAGGTTGTAAAATGTGTATAATCTACACCATATAATTTAGCTTCTAGTGATATATGGTCTTATTGTGAATCAAGATTTTTCAGCGACAACAGCAGAACACACACACACACACACACACACACACACACACACACACACACACGAGCTAGCACATGATTATAGAGGGTTCCAAGTCTTCTAGTTTGGGAGGAAGAAACACAGATAGATACCTCTTGCTAGTACCAGCCACAGTGTCAATGCTTGCCTCCATGTGCTGGCTGATGAGCATACACCCCGGCAGACCCACATTGTAAGCAATGAGGTGGGGGAGCAGAAGGGAAGCAGCAAAGAGGAAGGATGCTGAGCAGAGCAATAGGTGAAAGAAAATGGTCTGAAGGAGGAAACACAGGGTACAAAAAGGGAGTAACTGGGAGTACAGACACAGAAGAAAAAGTATTGGACATTTCTGACTTTCTATCTTAGAAGTTTTAGGTTTCAATATCTTCTGCCAAGGAGACTGCTTGGAGTCCTGGGTGGCCTAACCATCCATCCATCTATTTATCCATTCATCCATCCAACCATCTACTCATCCAGCCATCCATCCATCCATCCATCCATCCATCCATCCATCCATCCATGCATCCATCCATCCATCCATCCATCCATCCATCCATCCATCCATCCATCCATCCAAAGCATCCATCCATCCATCCATGCATCCATCCATCCATGCCTCCATTCTTCCATCCATCCATCCTTTTTGCAGATATTTGCAAGTACCTAATAGTACCTGACTACATACATTACCCTCGTTCATGCCAAGATGAATAAAACACGACTTTTGACAAACTTGAACGGAGAAAATAACACATAAATGATCCTTTGATGACAGTGAGAGCACTATTATAACATATTGCAGACAAAAATCTAAGTAAGGCAATATTGGAAGTAACATAAATGTAGGGGTTTATTTGAGAGCTCTGGATTCTAGGTTGGCTCTCAGCCTCCAGTGCTGAGGCCCACATGAGTTGTGGTATCTCTGGCTCCTCAGTCTGGGTTCCTGAGAGGCCGGCATGTCTGAGGGGACTCTTGGCCAGCAAGAGGGTCCCAACCTGAATAGGGGAGTGCACGGAAAAAGAGTAGACAGGCAAGCGGGGTCTGGAGGACTGAATAAGCAATGCTTAAACAGCAATGCTTAAACAGCAACTTTATTGTGCACATAGT
>CAUYQU010053994.1:0-17505 GCA_963574635.1 Cheracebus regulus | reverse complement strand
CCATGCTGTTTTGATTACTGTAGCCTTGTAGTATAGTTTGAAGTCCGGTAGTGTGATGCCTCCCGCTTTGTTTTTTTTGCTTAGAATTGACTTGGCTATGCGGGCTCTCTTTTGGTTCCATATGAAGTTTAAGGTGGTTTTTTTAATACATTTATTCCCCCCACAAATGTCCACTGAGTGCCTCTCCATGGAAGCCGGAGGGGAGCTCAGCAGGGTGCAGAGCAAGCCACGCCTCATCCCTGCCCTCTACTGGCTGGAAGAAGAGGGACAGTGAGATGCGGCAAAGGGAAAAGAGACATTGTCTCTTTTTTTTAAGTACTCTATGTTATCTAGGGTTTTCAGAACAATAATTTATTCCTGAATGTGTCATTACAAATGTGTAAATATGTGAACAAACAAAAGAATAAGGTGGGAGCAGAGAAGGGGAAGGAGAAATGCATGGCTAAGTGCAAAGTATCAGAGGTGCTCGTGGAAGGGAGGCTGGGACCTCTCCCTCTAGGCTGTTATATCACCAGTTTCCCACTCCGGGTACTGTGTCCACAGTGTCTTGGAAAGTAGAGGAAGGAAGTCAAGTAATATTATATTTTCTGCAACAAGCATTTTCCAATAACTGGAGATTCCACATCTCCCATTGCCTCCTAGTGAGCCCCATAGAGCACTGCCAGCCGGTTACAGCCCCTGCGGGGTGCTGTGTGCATCATCCTCCAAGAATGTCATTACCTGCAGACATGGCCTCTGCTCTGTCTTCTCCCTGGTCACACGGCTCTTCCCAGCCCCTGTTCTCTGCAGAGAGCCAGCCGTTTAGAGAGCCCCTCCTGATTCTTACTTTTTGAAGCTGCACTCTGCTGCCCACACAGACTACCTAAGAGCAGATCACAGAGAGAGGCACATACCTTCCAACCTGACCCCCACCCTGTCCTTGGACTTACCTTCCAGTCTACACAGGAAAATTGACAAACTATTGGCTGATAGGGTAGCAAAAATATTGCCCCTAATTCAGCGTGCTCTTTCCTCTTAATAATAAACTAGATTATTAGATTTGGAGTCCGAGCTCTCCATTCCAATTCTGGTTCTGTAAGTTTCAAGATATATTGCCTTAGGCATATTTACTCCTATGTAGAAAAATATTACTATTAAATGTGGAATTAAAAGCCCTGCCTCACAGAATAGCCATGAGGATTAAAAGAGGCATTTACAAGGGCTTGGGTTTTGTTATTAACATTGGTGTGTGAGCATGATTTCATTCCATTCTGCTGGTTTCAGGTGCCATCGTTCATGTGAACATTGCAGAATGAGGAGGAGAAAGAGGTGCCCAGGATAGCAGAATGTGCCTAACGCCCACAACAGAGATAAAATCTCAGTTCCAGCCAGGAAGCGTACACAGAAATACCTCCCAGTAAAACCAGATCTGCCTGTCCTCAGAGATAATCACAAGGATTCCTTTCGGTTGCCTCACACCAAGAGCAACCTGGCTGCATTTTTTTGCCTCTTGCTCCTCAACTGGCTGTCATTTTCTATAGACTTGAATTTTAAAAAGCTATTTACTTAGAAACGAAAAATGAAGTTATATACTCAATTAATTTTACCTTTATGACATTTGGCTTCATTGTTTAATAATCTTTTTTTTTTTTTGAGATGGAGTCTCACTCTGTCACCCAGAGGATGAAGTGCAGTGGCGCGATCTTAGCTCACTGCAACTTCCACCTACCCAGTTTGGGCAAGCAATTCTCTTGTCTCAGCCTCCCGAGTAGCTGGGATTACAGGTGTGTGCCACCATACCCGGCTAATTTTTGTATTTTTAATAGAGACTGGGTTTCACTATACTGGTCAAGCTGGTCTCTAACTCCTGACCTCAGGTGATCCACCCACCTCAGCCTCTCAAAGTGCTGGGATTACAGGCATGAGCCACCAACCCCAGCCTAATAATCTAGTTTAATGATTTAAAAATAGGTGTCTATCTCGTTCTTCTTCCTGGGTGTTTTTATTGATAAATTCAATGGGTGGCCTTGAGCAAATCAAACATTTCCCCCTTCGATTGCTTCCTGATTTCTTACATGATGTAGCTTTGAGTCCCTGTACTATTTTGGTCTTGCTCCTCTGATGACCTTGGCAGAGGTCCAGGTAGACGGTGTTTAATACACAACTGGAAGGTACTGGCCCTTACTTGTTTCACTCCCTATCCTATTTTAGGCCACATCCACATCAGCCAGCAAGTCAGGAAATGGTCATAGGACCACACTTTGAAAACACACATGGACCAGTGAAACTGAATGCATCTGCAAATCACTTGGACATATTTAACAAAACACAGATTCTCAGACCTTGCTCAACCAAGGAATCAGAATCCCTGAAGGTGGGATCTCTGGAAATTTTATTCATACTTCCTAGGTGATTCTAATTAGCTGAAATATTGGCAAACACTGCCTCACAGGTTCCTTTCACAACGATGAGGGACAAGGCATGGGATTCAGGGGTCCTCAATGACGGAGTTTCCTTTCTTAATCATCCCAACCTTCTCTACACTTTCACTCCCAAGCCAGCAGGGGATCGCATCTGCAGGGCATTTGGGCTACAGAGAAGATAATCTGCAGTGGCCTTTTTCATTCCTCACATCTATGGTGACGACAAATAACCTTTAATTGTACAGAAAGTCCCTGTCCAAAGTCACTGATTCATTTCATCCTTGTACCACATCTGCAAAGTAGGTGTTGGTCCACCTTCATGTACAGGAAAAACATGTTGTCTGAGAGAAGTCAAGTGACATCTCTAAAGCCTTATTTCTAGTAATTGGCAGTGATGGGGTTTCTCACACATTCCAGGAGGGAAATGGACAGAGGAAGAGTTACACATAGTAGCTTCATATTTTAAAACTTATGAGAGAACACACACACAGACACACACACAGACACACACACACACACACACCACAGCACAACCTTTACGCCCACACCTCACTTTCACCTTCAGCAATCCTGCCTAATTATAAAGTTCTTTATAGGATGCTTCCAACCTACACAGGACCACATTCTTACAGAGGTTATGCAAACAAGTGAAGCAAACTTGTCATCCACACACTTACATGCACAGTCAGCAAAAGTGAGAGAACCGTTTAAATACCACAGGCTAGTTCTCAGTTCTTAAAGTGCATGTTAATACCATAGACTACTACATTTCAAACCTCAAAGTACAAACAAGCCACCTGAGAATCTTATTAAAATGCAGACTCTGATTCTGCAGGACTAGGGCAGGGCCTGAGTTTCTGCATTTTTTAGCAAGCTCCCATGTGACATAATGGCAGCTGGTCCATGAACCATACTTTGAGTTATGAGGCCAGAGCCTATGTTACCATCTAGCCTCTGCCATTTCTCTCCCTGGATGCAGGCATGAGAGGAGAACAGTGGAGTCCAAACCACTCCGTTTCTTGCCTTTTATTAAGTGAGTATCTCTCCCCGTGGAGGATGATTCTAGAGTTTAAAGACACATATTATTCATCTATGGCCCCTCAACTATACCCATTGTTTAATCTCATACTCACCTGAAGAAATGGTGATCATTCCATAGCTCCAGATTTCTAAGTCATTCCAAGAATTGTTTTAACTAAGTGAGATTTTGAGCTTCTGGCTCCCGATATGATGTGAGTCTCACATATGCAACACTATCATTGCCTTAGAGCATGAGGAAGTGTTTTTGTGTTTTGTTTTGTTTTAATTTTCTTCACTGGATTCCAGTGGTTTTCAACAGGGGAAGATTTTTGCCTGTCTGGGGACATTTGGCAATATCTGGAGACAATTCTGGTTGTCACAACTGACTACTAAGTTCTAGTGGGTAGAGGCCAGAGGTGCTGCCAAGCATCCCACAATGCATGGGACAACACCCACAACAATGACATATCCTGCCCGAAGGTCAACGATGCCATTGCTGAGAAATCCTACTGTCTTCTAGTCAACTCATAATCATCAATATCTTTGGCAACTTACTGAATGCTTTTTAAAGATATTTCCACACATCAGGGTAAGAAAAGGATTATAGGTAGCCATTCAAAACAGAAGCCACTGAAGCCTTGCTTTCCACTGGGCAGAAAAGTTTAGTGGTCGAGGAGCCCAATGACTGGGTTTGAGTGCCAGTTCTCCCACTGACAAGCTGGATGGAACTGGACATGTTTCTCTGGGTCTCTCAGCTTTTATTTCCTCAAGCATCAAATGACTACAAGCCCAACAAGAGCAGGGACCTTCTCTGGGGCAGCAAAATATATACATTCTCCTAGCACCTAATAAGCACTTGTGTATATAGCAATGAAACAAACTATGCCTGACTTACAACATAAGTTTTCCAATCTGATGGTAAGTACTGCTTTTTAAATCTTGATTAGAGACTTGAATTTCAAGGGTTACTGTTACTAGCTGTGCCTTACCCTGGCAGAGCAGGACTTGCATTCCAGGATATGTATAGGATCCTGTACTGTCCACATAGCAGTATACAGTGGTGGGAAACACCGTGGGCCCTAGTATAACCTGGTTTCAAATCTTAGCCCTCCCCCCACCACATGAACTGAAACATTTGACTTACCCTTTCTACACCTCAGTTCCTTCATTTGAAAAATGGGGGTTATAATAATTCTTATCTCACAGGGCTTTGGAAGAATTAAAATTAAGTAAGATAATGTACGCAAAGCCCTTTGCACAGTGCCTGGTACACAGCACATGCTCAGTAAAAGAAGTCTTTATTATGCTTTTGGCCTCCAGCCCCCAAATCAAGGGCACCTGATCAGTTACCTCTCAAAAGAGGGGTAACGACACAGTGCTGAAACCAGAACCTGGCCCCAGAGACCAAGCTGACCCAGCTCCTTTCTGCTGGATGGAAAGTCAGGAGCTCACCCTCCTCATAAGGGGTTTGGGAATAAGTATTCCATGCTCTTCTGCATGCCCGCTTTGTCGTATTTAGAATACAACCCAAATGATGAGATGCTTAGCATGTTCATTCTACTACAAGGCCAAAGGACCCTAAAAAAGGTGTCAATGCTGAAAATTGTTTGGAAAGCAAAGAAAGAAGTGAGGAAAGAAAACTGCAGCCTTTGATTCAATCATGAATTTTGCATAAGGGGCTCCGCATTACAGTGCACCAGAGACCATACCGCCACACTTCACGTTCCATTTTTTATGAGAAAGAGGAAAATGGAGGAAATTTTCAAACCGATATTAGGAGAGTATTCAGGAAAGTAAGCTCGCACATATATCTTGATTTGAGCATGTGGACCCGAGCCATTTATATTTCATAGCATAATAAAAGCTTAGAGCTGGAAAGAAGCATCTAGTCCAATCCCTTCATCTTCCAGATGAGCAAACTGAAGCACCCGGGGATGAAGTAACAAGTTGCACACCGTCAGCCTCGTCGTGGCTGACTTAGGAGGAAGAGCCATGGGTCTTGTCTTTTTGTCGAATCCCCCGTGACTCCTGGACTATAGGACTAAAAGGAAATGTGGAGTTGTTCTGCTCCAAGGGCACTCTTCTCTCTGGGCTTGTGAAGTTCATTCATTTTCTCAAGTAATAGTTACTGAGCACTTATTATGTGCCAGATGCTATTCTTGTACTTAAGCACACAGCAAGCTCTGGATAGAGAACAGAACAGATGCCTGCTCCTTTTGCACTTACATTTCAGTAGGCGGTGTCAATTAACAAGTGCACAAATTAGCTGGGTGTGGTGGCGCATGCCTGTAATCCCAGCTACTCAGGAGGCTGAGGCAGGAGAATCACTTGAACCCAGGAGGCGGAGGTTGCAGTGAGCTGAGATCATGCCATTGCACTCCAGCCTGGGCAACAAGAGTGAAACTCTGTCTCCAAAGGAAAAAAAAAAAGAAAACAAGTGCACAAATAAATGGTACAGCACAACTTCAGATAGCATTCTGTGCTCTGAGAAAAATAAAATAGATCATTGTGACAGGTACTGAGGAAGAAAGGACAATTGGGAATGCCTCTCCAGGAGGCAACATTCACTAGAGCTGAAACCTGAACGATGAGAAGGAGCCAATCATGTGGAATTCAGAACGAAGAGCGTTCAGGTCGGAAGGAACAGCCCCCGTGAACACCCTAGACAAGCATGGGAAGCGGTGTGCACAGAAAGGAACAGAGTGGG
The DNA here is from genome assembly GCA_963574635.1 of Cheracebus regulus. NCBI lineage: Eukaryota > Metazoa > Chordata > Mammalia > Primates > Pitheciidae > Cheracebus > Cheracebus regulus. The sequence goes on along the minus strand of CAUYQU010053994.1, from coordinate 11,376 downwards.
CAAGGGGGAGATGCTAGAAGTTGAGGTCAGAGCGGTGGGCAGAGGCAGGATGCTGAGGTTGCAGGGACTTGCCTCTGGAAGGTAAAAACAGGACTGAGATCAGAACTGGAGCCTCCAGGCTCACAAGTGTTATGACTCTGTGTCAGTCATAGTGTGCAGCCTCTTCCGTCCTGGAGACCTTATGCTGAGTCACCAGGTCAGTTATGGGAGATGCCACACCGGCCTCTGAACATGTCCTCACACTCAAAACATGGCCAGGGACAAGCTCTCAAAGGCCAAGGGAGCCCCCAGGAGCAGAGTGACCAGACAGTATTGAGATGGAGAGTGGCTCCCTCCTTTTCCTTTAGCCACCATGACTCATACAAGCTTAGTCAGTCATGAATCAGCCCTACCAGCCCAGAAGAAGGGCTCAATAGGGTCTAAGGCTAATTTTAAAATCATTATTGTTAATTTTTCATTATACAAGAACTTATGAATACATTTTCCTGGTTAAAAAAATAAATACATAGAATAAAACATGGTCCCTACAGCTAATGTTCCCGTAGACCCCTCTCCAATACTGTCATCTTATCAGCAGCCCCCAACCTCTAGCTCACTATTAGTGTAGCCTTCCAGATCATTTCTGATTCCATAAAAGGCATCCCTCACCAGACAATAAGTCTCGAATAGTCCAGGTTACTAGATAAATACCCACCCCATTTTGCAAATTGCTGTGTAATATTCCTCAGTAAAATATGCCACAGTTTATCTCCCTGGGAATTGTAGTTCAGACTGTTCTCAATCTTTTTTTATTACAAAAAAAGATGTTGGAATAAAATTTCCTTTTGGTACATTTTTGTGAGTGTATCTCTACAGTAGATGGAAGACTTTCCTCTTAGATGTAATTCACAAATGTAGACCAAATCGATCATGGGAATTTCTAAACACTGAGTGGTTGTCTAGAGCCGGGAGACTTGTCTTTATTATTACTGCCATCGTGGACTCCCTGCATGATTTTACCCAATTCCCCACTTCTTTAGGACTCTGTACAAGGAGAAACTTAGTTTTGATGTACTCTAAGAACTCTTACAGTTCTTGCCTCCTACAACTCTAAGATTTTGGATATTAAACCTGTGGGGTTCTCTCCCAAGTAGAGGTTTGATTCTCATTCCAAGGTTATAGGGCACTTGCAGGAAGGCATTGCTGTGGGTTGCAACACATCAAGATCACAGTGTTCCACTCTAGGCAGTAGAACGTACTGTACTGGTGTTCCTGGGGAAATGACTAGCACACACATAGCCATTGACTTCTGCCTGCCCTTTTCCATTCCCTTCCTGGATATTAGGGAATATGATGTCACCTTGTGTAAATTCTGTATAAATGCCTGAACCTGAACCCATAATTTATAATAAGATATAACCACAACCTGCTTGGCATAGACTTGAGTTTACAAAGCACACAGTTTCTCATGACATTCCTAGAACAATCCTGATATATATTCCATGAAACGATAATTATAATACATAACAATATACAGTGAATATTATTTTTCATTACAGCTTAGTAGACTGAAACAAAAGAATGAATTGGTTGCCCAAGGTCACATAGCTAGGAAGGAAGGGCAAACCTGGAGCCCAGATGTTCTGATTCCAAGTTCTTTTCTCCTGCACAGAGCAACAGCGGACTTCACTGTTGTATGGCTGTGAACCTATTTGCAATTATTAATAACTAGGAGAGACATGCATCCTCAGCAAATACTAAAGGATTTATTGGAAGACCATATACAGAGACAAAATTTGGGTCTTAAAAAAACCAAGTAAATAAAAAGAGGACCAAACATTGGAGAAGAGGGCATGGGAATTAATTAGCTGAACTCCAAGCTGAAATGAATAAGCCCATGTTATCTGAAAGGCTTTTACTCCACAGGTTAATGAAAGATCTGTTCGGGATGATTTAGCTAGATTGGTCGTGGAAAGGAAGGCCTTTCTAGAACAGAGACAACTAGGGTAAGGTCTAGAGAATAAGGAGGTTCCAGCTGTTATCCTGGATTCCTATACTATTATCCTGTTATTCCTATATCTGGTTTGCTCTGAGTGCAAGGTTCCCAAGATGGACAAACTCACTGGAAGGCCAGCAAATTTCCTCTGCTCAGGAGCCAAAGGAGGATGGGGTGGGGGCATGGGATAGAGTGAGCCTTCTCAATGCTTGACCTGGATAGTCAGTGCTAGAGGAACTCTGAGGACAGAGTCAAGAAGATGGAACTTAAAGGAATCTTGAAGAAATAACCAGCTTTATTCAAGGGAAACAGAAGAGGTGGGCACTACAAGCAGGAGAACTGAAGGCAGAAAATAAAAAGTGGGTCAATAATGAGTAACTCATAAAACCTGCCAAGGGACAAGCTTTCAATGGCCAAAGGAGCTCCCAGGAGCACAGTGAGCCCCTCTATCCTTAATCTGTAAAATGGAACAGTAAGATAGAATGTTCCCTGACATCTTTTATAGATGGTTCTACCATTAAAATAAAACACAGCCCAGGAAGGTCAGCCAAGGGAATGGTAGCGCTGAGTCCAGTTTTCAGATCTCTCAAATTCCTATCCAGATCTGGTTCCACCTCAGCTCCTTCCTTCTGCTGGAAGAGTCACCATCAGGAAGGAGGTTTGTGCTGTGGCCAGATATGTGTGTGAGGCCTCAGCAGAACACCATGGTAGGGCCATCTGCCTGGAGCACCCCTGCAGCCCATGCTGCAGCCCCCGGCACTCTGATCTCAAAGCCAGTTCCTTTGTTCCCCCTAGAAGCTTCCCAAAGATGTTGGGAGCCACTTTGATTTTGGTTTTGTTTTGTTTTGTTTTTCTTAACATTTCCCCCACAAAACAATGTGAGGAACAAGAGGAAAAGCATGGCCCAGTCACAAAGCTATTTCAACCAGAAAAACAAGTCTGAGTCCTGTCAATTCCACCTAGGTTATAGGGATCCCCCAGAGAGGAAAGGGGAAAGAAACGCAGAGAGCTTCATGCAAAGCACCACTCCCTGTGGGTTCAGGGCCTGGGGCTCAGCACAAACCAGTGGTGTCCCTAGGGGAACAAAGGTCCCCACACCAACTGACAAGGTAGTCAGATCTGCCAAACTTCAAACTTGGTTCAATTGCGTTATGCTTAGAACAAAGAACACTAGAGAGAAAGGAACTGCAGACATCATCCAGTCTAATCCTTCAACAGCATTTGCCCTCTTATATACATTACCTTTAAAAACATACTGTATATATTTTCTGTAATTTTCTTCTTAATCACATGCTATGAAAACCCTCCCCCATAATTACACATAGATCTGTCTCATGTTGCTCACAACTGCATATTACTTTTCAGAACTAAAAAAACAAGTAGTCACCTTTGCTGAGATATGAAGACAAGTAGAAACTATGGAACCACAAGCACCCCCCTCACCATTCCCACACCTTATAGACTAGAAAAACTTTGCATTCAACGTTTTTTGTACATATTCAAGTGAGCATTTATTTGTAAATGAAAGGAGCAAAATGAGGAGGCAGCAGAGATGCAACTGGACTGGAATGAGAGAAAGGCAACTGGAGAGAAAAGTTAGGGGCCGAGAGTTGCCTTAGTCATTAACAGCAATGGGAGGCAGGGAGCAGAAAGTGAGGAGGGCTCGAGATGACCCCAGTCAGGGACAGGGAGTCAGGAAAGATGGGAGCTCTTTGTGGAGAGGAAAAGCCCAGTCATGGCAGCCCACCAGCAGCCCCTGAGGGGCGAGGCCATGGCCATGGGTGAAGCTGGCCCCAAAACCTTTCCTCTTTCCCCTCAAAGAAGTTGGAAGGTCTGTCTCCCAATGATTTTGCCACATGGTTTTCAACACCCAGAGCCTTTACCAGCTTCCTGGTGAGACTTGTTTATCTCTATTCTGGAGTCTTAACGTTCAAAACAAACTTCCAAACAAAGGGATCCTCTGCTCTGTAGGTCTCAGCTCCATTCTCCTGCAAAGACAGGGCCAACAACACTGATCTCCTGATGACTTTCACAGCCAAATCCACAGAGAATCCCACCCCCAGCTTCCTCCTGCGTCTTTCCCGCTGCCTCTGATTGTTGTGGACATCCTCAAGGGCATAGCTTTTTTAGCTTATTTTAACCCCGTTTTTCCCATCCTTATAAACTATGCAGAGAAAATAAGACTGTTGCCCCAGCAGATGATATTTGGGTTTTACAAAGGTGTCCAAGACCCAGTGATCTCTTCTAAGAGCTGAATTCTTCGGGATCTAGCTGGATATATTATCAAAGGGAACCCCAGACAAGAATAATGCATCAATTAATCTCCATTATTTAGAAAATGTTCGGGCATTCTTTCATGGCCACCACTCTGTGGAAAAGCCTAACAGATTTCCATAAGTAGAAAAGGACAGCATTGTCACTGAGGGCAGCTGTAAGTGAGGGGTGATACTAATAATTAGCATGCATCAAGCCTTCATTTGTCATGCATTACACTAAGTACTTTAAAACACACAATAATCCAAAAGGTAGGCACTGTACCCTTGTACAGATGGAAACTTTGAGGCTTATAGAGGAGAGGCTAAGTATCTTCCCCAAAGTGAGACAGCTAGAAAGTGATGAAGCTGAGATTAAAAGTCAGCAAGGCTGGAAACGGCACCTGGGCTTTCCCCGGGATGCCACCGAGTTTAGCTAATTTATGTTTTGCTCAGTTAATTGTCTCCCTGCTGCCCTAGAACTGGATTTATGCTTATGAGGGTGGAGTTCTTTTTATTTCTTTATTTTTTCTGCAATCATCCATTATTGGGTAGAGCTCTTGTCTGTCCTGTTCTCCACAGTATCTCCAGAAGCCAGCCCTGGGCCTACCACAAAGTAGATCCTCAATAAATAATTGCTGAGTGAATGAACTAATGAATCAATACCATGCTTTTATTTGACTATGTCCTATAATTTGAAATTTTCTGAACATTGAGGCTTTGGGTGATAACTAAATATGTTCGTGGACTACAACTGTTAATTTTACATGTCTAAGTTATCTGAACTTTCTCTCAGAAAAAATATATTTTTCCACGCATTAGAACCTAGTAAGTAACCTGCAACTTGGGAATTGAATAAGGAAATTCCATCTTATAATGTAGGGGACACATAAAGTGGAATAATTTAAATATTTACTAATCACTTATGTTCTCAAAGCTATTTTAGGCCTCTGACCTTTTCAATAGCAAAGAGCTATGAATCACCTGGGATGCTTGTTTCAAATGCTGTGCAAGGGAGTCCAGAGTCTGAGAATATGCATTTTGGGAGGTATCTCAGGTGTCTGTTATATATACAAAATTTTGAGAATGCCTGTGAGGACGTTAGGGCTATTTTTACCTCCACTCCATTGGACAAAATTCCTAACAAGCATCAAATGTGTTTCAAATCCATTGATCCTTCAGTTTACATAAAGATTCTTTAATGGTGATCACATCTTGGAGTCATGAGCCATATCAATTTTATCAATTTTTTCCTCCCTGGGTAAGGTAGAAACATTGTATTTATCTAAAAGCTATTCTTTCCCCAATTTTAATAGGGCAGCTACCCAATCTTACACTAACACCCCAGACTCTAGTGCACTGAGCCACTCTCACATAGGATTAAGCTAGAAGTGAGAAGATCTGGTCCAGTTCTGCCACAAGATGCTGTGTGTCCTAGGGCAGGTTGCCCAGGCTCTCTGACCCACTGTTTCCTTTTCTAAGCTGGGGCTGTGAGTGGTCACAGCCTTTTGAGTCTGCACATGCTCTAATTGGAGTCACACTATAGACAAGGATCATGTGTCCCCTCAGTCTTGTTTTTCAGCACTCAAAAGTCATGCTTCTATGATGATGAATTAGGTTCAGAAAGTGACAGAGTAAGTAGTCACAGGAATGTCAAGAGCCCTACCCCACTGAATCAGTTATGACCAAAAAGCTTTGGAATATAAACTTCTAAAATACACACCTATAAGATATCATTACAAAAAAAAAAAACACTTGGGGGAAGAGTTGGTTGACCATAAGAAAACTGGCGTGGACCTGTGAGACCACATACCTGCTGTTCTCCTCAGATGGGGAAGTGTTTCAGGGTGGGGTGCCTGGGCAGTCTACTCTTAGGGCTGTGTAATATTAAACCCAGAAAATGTCTGGGTTACTCTGTCAACAAATATTTATTGGTAGCTACTACATGCCTGGCCCTGTGCTAGGTATTGGGGACCTGTAGGTGAACCCTACTGACAGACCCATTCATTCATGGAGCTAGCATTCTCGTGGGGAAGAGAGGCAATAAACAATTCTAATGATGAATCGGTGATAGGGGATAAAGGGAATCAGTGAGGGAACAGGGGACACACGCTGGGAGGCTGGAGGAGCCCCTTATTGTCTCATCCACTTGCCTGGACGCCACAGTCACAGCTGAGGAAGACGAGGCAGCGACGGTAGTGACCGCCTCAAGCCTAGACTGCACCAAGCTTGCCAGCAGCAGGGCCGGATGGAAACTGTCTTCCTGCAAAGCCAGGCTTTCCTTCACGGCGCCCCCAGTGATGTTTCTTTCCCTATCATTGTCGAGCCCTTAGACCTCAGGATCAAGGGAGGGAAAACAAGCGCTCAAGCACCCCCTCGTTGGTCCCAGGACACAGGGCCCCGTCCATCCCCCATCGCACCCCAGGGCCCAGGCAGAAGCCCGGCGGGGCGGGGCCTCGGACACGCGCCGGTGCATCCAGCAGGTGGCAGCAGCGAGCGGCCGCGCCCCCCGCGCTGCCAACCCGCGAGCCCGCATCATGGATGTCGAGCTCTCCTATTTCGCATTGCTCGCCCTGGAATTCGAGACCCCAGACGAGGAGCAGGATTCATGAATCGGTCGCAGGGGCTGGGGCAGGGGCCTCTGGCTCCCGACACTGGCCGAGAGGTGGGTTCCGGGGCGGGTCGCTGCTCCCTGAGGCCGGGCGGGGACGCGCTGCCCCCGCCCTGCCTCCCTGTGGTCCACACCCCCTTTGGGCTCCGGAGCCGCTGGGCAGGAATAGCGCGGGGTGCGCGCGGGCAGGCGCTGCCAACCCCACTTCTGCCCGGGATTCAGATCTGAGGAGCAGCAGGACCGGGGCGCCGGTGTCCTGCAGCCGCCGCCTCCTCCTTGCTCTCACCTGCGCGTATTAGTCCACGCGCCTTCGAGGCCAGTGGCTACAGCCCAGAGACAGAAGGGACAGCAGAGGGGGAGAGAGCACCTGAGGATACAGAGCTGGCACTGGACTGCCTTTTCACCCCCCAGGTGATGAGTGAGGTTCGAAGAACGGAAGATTTAAAAAGCAGCCGGGGCCTCCGTACTGAATGAAAGACCCAGTGCAGAGACATCACCATGAACACTAGCAGTAAGTGGATCCTCCTCTCCTTTGCCATGGGAACAGGGGTGGGGGCGGGAGGTGCGGGATCCTGCGCTCGGGCCGGCTGGCAGGAGGAAGCCTGGAATCTCTGGACACATGACTCTCAGGCTCCTTTTTGGTTCTTTCTGGGCTCCTTGGCAGAGGGAAAGCTTTATGACTCTGGCTTTCGTGATCATTTTGCCAATATTTTATCAGCGGCGCCGGTTGCCTCTGCTTGGAAGGCTGCTTGTCTCCTTCTAGCACTGCCTGGGAAGGCCTAGGAAGCAGTGTGTGGCCATTGTCTGACTGTGGGGGCTCCAAGAAGACCTCCCTGCACACATCTGGAAAACTATGGAGGGCCCTGCCTGCCCCAGAGGTGGCAAGAGCAGAGAGGCTGGCCTGTGGGCAGGTGGGTGGGTAGGTGGGTGTGGGCTGGCAGTGGGCTGGGAATCCACAGTTTGATAAACAAATCATCGCCAGGCCACCTTTGGATCTGGAGATGGTGAAAGCTCCCGTGTGCCTGCAGCCCAGTGGGCCCAGGGCTGGTTTCTGCATTCCTGCAGGCTGGTTAGCTAGCCTTGAAAACAAGAGGACAGGAACAGTCCTTTGGCCAAGGGCTCTAACATACCAAAGGCAACAACTGCTTGCAGAGCCAGGACTAGATATTTTTTTGCCAGGTTGGGCCTCAGCTACTGAGAATGCAGTCCGAAACAGGAGAAGGCACAGTCTGTTTCTCTTCCGTGTAGTCCCTTTAGCCATGGGCACAGCAGAGGTGCTGTGACCTGGGAGGGCACGTCTCGGTTCCAGACTCACTCTCCTGCCCTCTTGTGAGCTTGACCTGTCTAGGTCATTCCAGCATAGCATGAGGCTATTGAACCAGAGAACCCCTACACACAGTCACTCCCCTGGGTCTATGACTTTGTTGTCAGTCCCCTCTCTGCATCTCAGTCTGCTCATCTGCACAATGAGAGGGGCTGAATTAGAAAGCCTTCTAATCTAAGAATCCACAAGGCTTTTTCTTAAAAAGCTAGAGCCGAGCAGCAAGGCCAGAACTGTCAGGACCTTGTTGAAACTATCTAGCCAAAACCTACTGTTTCCTCACATACCCCACCCCCCCCCCCCCGCCAATTCAAGACAGCTGGCAAAGAAAAGAGAAAAAAAAAAAAAAACAAAGCAAAAGCTACCGAGATGAAAATGAAATATGTTTATTTACTACGTATTTGTCTGACTCATCTCTCTCTGTCTTCCTTTGTGTATTACATATTGATGCTAAACAAGTGAGTGTGGCTGGACTCCCTCTGCCTCTTACAGCCAAAGAATTTTGCCTTTTGATTTTGACAGGCTGGAATGGTGTTTTGGCTTCATACGGGGCTCAGTAAAAGAGCAAAATCCTGTAGCCCCTATCATCTAGTGGGTCACATGTTTGCATTAGCATGTTTTCAGGCAAATAAAGATGTGAGTTGTCTGTCACTTCTCACTATCTCTAGGAAAAAAAATGTATTTATGAGAGTCCTTTCCCACTAAGTGACAGAAGAGAAAGATGGCTCATCCATTTTTCAAGAAACTAAGGCAAGAAACAAGCAACTGACTCTGCCCTTTTCTCTCCCTGGAATGCTAAGGAACTCGTGTCCTATTAGCAATACTGAGTATTCCTGAAAGAAGGAAACACAGACTATCCTTCTTTAAAAGAAAAGAAAAAGAAAAAAGAAATAACCAATAGAGTTGAATATGGCAGAAGATGAGGACTGGTAAAAATGCCACTACTTTTTCTAAGCAGGGAGAGTGTGTGTATTTTACAGTAGTGGAAAATGAACAGAGGGAAATGGCTCGGCAGCCTTAGAAGCCCCAGGTTCCCCCTAAGAGCCCTAAGAGGAAGTGCTTCTCTAAACAGACATCTGGGGGACACAGCAAGCCCAGAGCTTTGGGGGCTTAACTCTATCATCATGGACGTACTTCCCAAACCCAAAAGTCTGCAAGTGCAGAAAACAGACATCAGACCTCGTAAGAAAAGGAGTAACAGAGTCATAGGGTGATAAGGATAGGGCATTGGCAGGGGGTCCTTGGGTGATCTGACTAAGCAAAAAATCTCCCCATTGACATGTGAAATTCTTAACTTGATCCTCATGCCTGATATTGTCCCTAATAGAAACTCTTGCTTAGTTTTTCTTTCACTTTTGTTTATTTAGTCCTCACTCTCTACCAGCCACCATGCTAAGCACTCGCCTGACTGAGCTCACCAGACTGTCCCACCAAACCTGTGAGATGGGTATTTATCAGTGGCGCCGGTAAAACTTGGTAAAATTTCACCAATTTTGTGGGTGAAAATTTGAAGCTGTGTTCAGAAAGGTTGTGGCTAATGCTCAGTGGCTTCTTTAAGTCGTGCAGTTAATTGTTGGATTGTGAAAGCTACTTGGATGTGACATTTGACACTGAGTACAACTCCTAATCAATGGTTCAAATGTCAACACTGAAATAGAGGCAAAGCGTGAAATTACAGTCATCCCTTTGTACACATGGGGATTGGTAAAATTGTGCATACTCAAGTCCTGCAGTTGGCCCTGTGGAACCGGCTTATGCGAAGAGTTAGCCCTTTGTGTAGTCAGGTTTCAAATTCTGCAAATACTGTATTTTATTTTAAATTTCAACTTTTATTTTAGATTCAGAAGGTACACGTGCAGGTTTTGTTACATGAGTATATTGCATGATGCTGAGCTTTGAGATACACTTGTTCCTATGACCCAGGTACAGAGCGTAGTACCCAATCGCTTTTTAACTCTTGCTCCCCTCCCTCCCTTCCCCATCTAATAGTCCCCAGTGTCTATTGTCGCCGTCTGTATGTCTGAGTACTCAGTGTTTAGCTCCCACTTATAAGTGAGATTGTGCCGTATTTGGTTTTATGTTCCTGAATTAATTTACTTAGGATAATGCCCTGCAGCTGCATCCACATTGCTGCAAAGGACATAAATTTGTTCTTTTTTATGGGTGCATAGTATTCCATGGTGTATATGTACTACATTTTCTTTACCCAGTTTACTGTTGATAGACACCTAGGCTGATTCCATATCTTTATTTTTGTGAATAGTGCTGCAATGAACATGTGACTATGTGTCTTATTGGCAGGATGATTTCTTTTCTTTTGGATATATACCCAGTAATGGGATTGCTAGGTCAAATGGTATTTCTGTTTTAAGTTCTTTGAGAAATCTCCAAACTGCTTTTCATAGTGGCTGAACTAATTTACCTTTTTTGGCCACTTGTATGTCTTTTTTTTTTTTTTTTTTTTTTTGAGATAAGGTCTGGCTCTGTTGCCCAGGTTGATGTTCAGTGGTGCAATCATGGCACACTGCAGGCTCAGCCTCCCGAGCTCAAGTGATACTCCCACCTCAGCCTCCTGAGTAGCTAAGATCACAAGTGGGTGCCACCGTGCCTGGTTAAGTTTTGTATATTTATTTTGGTAGAGGCAGTGTTTTGTCATGTTTCCCAGGCTGATCTTAAACTTGTGATCTCAAATGCTTCAGCCTCCCAAAGTTCTGGGATTACAGGCATGAGCCACTGCACCCAGCCCAATTCTATGTCTTCTTTTTTTTCTCTCTCTTTTCTTTCTGGATTCTTTTTTTTTTTTTTTTTTGAAAGAAAGAAAAAGAGAGAAAAGAAGAAAGAAAGAGTGAAAGAAAGAAAAAGAAAGAAAGAGAAAGAAAGAGGAAGAGAAAGAGGGAGGGAGAACGAGATTCTTGTTCTATTGCCCAGGCTAGAATGCAGTCTAAAAATGGATATTAAAAACCTCTTTTGTGAAAATAATTGTGCTTAACAGTGGAGACAGGAAGGAATAAGGGATGAAAATAACAAACAAGCAGCCAACCAATATTTTATTTAAACCTGTGAAATGCTATGCAAATACTGAGGAGTGATTTACTTCCAATTATGTGGTCACTTTTAAAATAGGTGTAATGTGATACTGAGAAAAATGTATGTTTTGTGGATTTGGGGTGGAGAGTTCTGTAAATATTTGTTAAGTTTACTTGTTCCAGGTCTGAGT